>WELB01000387.1:13349-33084 GCA_009602725.1 Spirogloea muscicola
GAGAGAGAGAGAGAGAGAGAGAGAGAGAGAGAGAGAGAGAGAGAGAGAGAGAGAGAGAGAGAGAGAGAGAGAGAGAGAGAGAGAGAGAGAGAGAGAGAGAGAGAGAGAGAGAGAGTGAGTGAGTGAGTGAGTGAGTGAGTGAGTGAGTGAGTGAGTGAGTGAGTGAGTGAGAGATGGCGCGGTGTGTGAAATGAAAGGGTGGCCAATCCAAGCCAATACATTGTTCAGGCAAAAGCTAGGGGCTACATGAAAAGTACCTATGCTTAACATGCTAAAACGAAGCCCTATGCCTATGAAATGCAAGGAAAGCTCGTCAAGCCGAACCAACTGAGGCTTGAGAATCAGAGTCCATTGTCAGGTCAGAGACTAGTTTCTCTGACCTGCGGCTGCTTAACAGGGGATATTGAGCACCCAGTGGCCACTTGAGTCGCTGAGTGCTTTTTTGCTTTGCTAGCCCTGTCGAGCTTTGTTCATTCATTCCTGGGCTGGCCAGTCACAGCCACCCCCCTCTACTGGAAGAGACTCTCTCAAGGTCTGAAAGGACCAGAAGAATTTGTCATGTAGCTGTTTTCGTGATGACTGCTTCGTGTATTGATTGGTAAATAACAATGAGCCGAGATCAGCACAACGTGAAGCATGCAGCCTGTTTGTCATGTCTTCGTCGGGGGTTGAGCGATTCCAGAAGGGCTGGTAGCCCTCGCCTATGGCTATAATCAGGGGACCTGCTGCTAGCTGTCGATGGGCGTGCACGGGGCCATTGACAGTCGCTGGCTGGACCTCCTGCCCCCTTTTTTCTATGGGCGAGCAATTTCTTCCTGCAGCGGCTTGCACGGCGGGCCATCAATTGTCGGCAGGGACAGCAAGGTGAGATGCCCAGCTTCAAAGCAGCCAAGTCGCTTGCCTAGATATTCCGCATGCGGCTGTCCTTCTCCTTCCAACATTCCCTGGCTCACGCAGTGCACTTGCGGGCAGGCCGCGCTTTAGCTGCTTCTGAGTCCCGCCAGGGTGCTTCTTTTCCAGCTGCAAGTACTTTAAGTCTGCTGACTCGGGGTTACCAAGCTACTAGTCTGTCCAACCAGAGACTGATTCCCCTGACCTGCGGATTATGAGCATCGACTATTCACTTGAGTCGCTGAGTGCTTTAGAGCTTTCCTGGCCCCTCAGTGTGCTCCACTCATATGTTGATTCTCTGGGCTGGCCGATCACAGCCATCGCCCCCTACTGGAAGAGTCTTTCTTTCTTTTGACCTTGTACATTCCTTTCGGGTTCTTTCACAGGGCTCCTCACTCGTAGCTACTGAGTGGTCCATCATCCACCCGTTCTGACATAGCATTTCCAGGCCCCTCCGTCATTGTGGCCATTCTCATTTGGCCCCTTCGAACCTTTGTCAATTCTTCCGGGCTGGCTTTTTACAGCCCTTGCCCCCGTTGGGAGACCCACTTCTCTTTCTTCTTTCGGGTTGGCTTCTCCCGTTGGGAGAGCCACTTTCTCACAGGCATTGCCTTAAATTGGAAAAGCCACTTCTTCCTGGGCAACAGCTCTTCCAATGCACGGCAATGGATGCAAGAGGCCAGCCCACAGAGAGAAGGCGCGCGGTGCGTATGAAATCAAAAGGGAGGCCAATTCAAGCCTTACAAATGACCTGTTAACTGGGTAATGAGCTAGCTAAGGGGGACACTAATATCCCCGAGTGGACCCACAGGAATATACAGGGAAGCACGGCCGACTCCTTGCTTGTCTGCTTGCCTGCGGGCCAAGAAGCGCAGACAGATCACACTGTCGCCACTCGGCCCTTCGCTGGCGTGCCGCTCCTTGCTGTTGTCCTCGCCGGAGTCGAGCAGCGGACTGGAGACGGCCGACTTGCGTGACGATGTTGGAGTGATCCTAAGGCGGCGCCGGCAGAACGGCGGCGGCGGCACCAAGGACCGGCGGCGGGATGCTACTCAGCAGGCCCCAGCCGCACCTGCACTCGAGGCTACTGCGCCTCCGCGGCTGCAGTGGTGCTGTGCCGCTGCTGCATGCCAAGGCGCGGTGCCCACGAAGGACCTCCAGCAGCTGCAGCTTTGGCAGCGGCACCTATAGAGGCGCAGACGATGGCGAAGGCGGCGGTGGCCGCGGTGGCGACGTCCATGCGGGCAAAGTGGGCGCAGCTCCACAGGGGCGGCTGCAGCTCCTGACGCGGTCCGAGGCCGAGACTGGCGCCCTGGCGGCAGCGCTAGCACGCCGTGTTACAGTCGGCGACGTCCTCTGCCTGCGCGGCGCTGTGGGCACCGGCAAAACCGCATTCTGGTGAGTCCCGTTGCCTAAAGCCTTCTCGCCAGGGTTAGCAGTGCACATACATGCAGTCTGCGGGTCTGACAATGTCAAGCTGGTGGCCGCGTGGGGCGCGTTGGTTCCGCTGAGGACAGCCGGCACCTCGTGCAAGCTGTCGCCGGCGACGGCGATGCCATCATCCCGTCCCCCACGTTTTTGCTGCAGAACGTGTACGACACGCACGCTGGCCCGTGAGTGTGACTTACTTTTTTTTTCATAAGCCCCAGTGTTGATCACAATCGTCCAACCTCAGAATGTTGGTGTTGATGACAATGAACAAGTCATAGACCACAGCCCGCCTGAAGCCTTACCTTCAACAGTGCCAGTGTTTGCCAAAGGCCCCACCGTCAGCCTCACCCGATGTCACAGCAGGAAGTGCGGCAGCCCAGAAGGTCTGCTAGGCAGCTTCATCCAGCGCTCTGAGCCCAACAAGCGGGCCTTCCTTGAAGTCTTGTCAGAAATTCTCCGTGCAGCTGCGGACTTGGGCACCTCCGCTGAAACAGCACCTGGAGAGTGGCCGTGGGTCAACTTCACAGCCCTCCAGAGCCAATGGCTCTCCCTGACAGTGGCCCCAGTGCTCGCCATGGCCCCGGCGTGTGCAGCCCGGTGCACCACTTTGACCTTTACCGCCTGCAGCCTGCCGCCAGCTTCGACCGCCTTGGGCTCCCTGCGTCCTTCATGGAAGGTAAAAGCTACTAGCCTCAACATTCACAGGCGTCCTGATCCTACCCTGACCAACACACTGACCAGCAATATTAAACACATCCATTGCCACGTGGTTTACCAGCTCTTTACATTGCGCAAGTCACCTCCGCAGCTGCTAAGTTCTTGCATTGTGAAAATTGGCTGGTCCGACGACCTCTATGGAGAGCCCAGTCAGCTACTCTGGCATCTCAGCAAGGGCAGCTGTACTGGTGGCTTCTCTGCATGTGCAGCTGTGAGCCTGATCGAATGGCCGGAGCGGCTCGGCAGCCTGCTGCCATGTGACCGCCTCGATATAGAGATTGAGGCACTTGACGCCGCACAGCTAGTGGTGGCGGGGCTCAACTCCGCGAGGGTTGGCGGTAGTAGGGGCGAAAGCGAGGAGGTGGCCAACGAGGACGGTGGCGGCGCTGCCCCCGACTGGCGGCCACGGGTCATCACGCTGGTTGCCCATGGTGCACGGTGGCAGGAAGTGCTGGCAGCGCTGCGGGTCGAGATCAAGACCCCACAGTCGTCGCCGCCAACACCTCAAAGGCAAGGCGATGCTGTAGCTACGGGCCTCGAAGACGACAGAGACCACCAAGAGAAGCAACAACACAAGCCAATGGGTTCAGATGGGTAAAGTGGAGGCCAAACTCGTGCGAGGGCATAGCCCTTCTCGATGCAGCGCACTATGCTGGGAGCTTGGCAGCCGAGAGAAGCTCGACAAGTGTGGCAAGGCTGAAGCCGTCTGCGGGGCTGTCGCCGATGCAGTCATATACAGCATCCGCCGCGCTGAAATCCTCGTCTGCAGTGTAGCTGCACAGAACAGGACACCTCAGATGGAGGGCTCAAGTGAGCCTGGCGATGGGTGATGCTTGAATTCTGGACAATTCTCGAGGTATAGAAACGGGTTCCAGAAGTTGCGGCGCTGACCCGCTCTTGGTGACGATGCAAGTCATGCCCGCGGCCTTGGCCGCTGTTACGCCGATGTGGCTATCCTCAACGACAACACACCTGAAACATGACAAGCATGCCCGCTTGGGAACTTAGGATTTAGCACGCCACTGGCGGAAGCCTGCTTTGCATCTGCCCATAAATGAGGTGGCCTCACGCCTATATGCGGTGCTCATCATGCACAGGTCGGAGTGGCCAAGAGACGTTGCAAAAGCACTGCAGCGCTTATGATAGGAGGTGTGAGCTTTCTGGGGCAACTCTTAGCAGCTGTTCAGTCCAAGGGGTAGAACTGCATCGAGGTGTGGCACCTGGCCGGGCTCACGCCCAGCGTCTCGGCTGCAAGCTGGTAGATGGCCTGCGGTGCCTCGGCTACTGGAGCAAGTCAACGGCCTAATTAAGAAGGCCTTTTTGCTACATGTATGATGCAAGCTCACCTGCTTTCAAGTCAATCACAAGCAACTAGGTGTCACATAGACAGTCATATATTGCACACTGAGAGCAGGGATGCCCTCACCGGGTCTGGCTTCTTCTTGGGAACCACATCTCCTGCAAATATCTGGATGGCCTTCGCCCTCTCTGGACCAAGCATCACTCGTACAATGGCGGAGACCTGATGCAAGAGTGACAAATTTTGCACAATCAATATCCGCGACAGCTCGACTAGGACTCATAAAGCAGGCACTGCTCTCGCCAACAAAGCGCAACAGAGATTACCTAGATATATTACAGTGCTAGTTGTGCCATCTGAACCTGCAACTTTATGCTGCTGGGGCGGCTACTTCATGCTTTAGCGGCAGATGTTCTACAAACACTGGGGTATCAAATCAGGGACACACCGCCTTCTCATTGGACGTGCTGCAGACGGCGACCTTGACTTGGCTGCCAAGGGCCTCATCCACCAGCCTGAGCAAAGCCAATAAGGCGTGGCGTGAGCCAGACTGCACCACCCCAAAAGTGCATCTTGTTCTTCTTCTTGGATCCTCGCAGCATCTGCATATACCTAAGCCACAAACCTGGAGCCCTTACTATAAAGCCTCAATGTCTGGCCCACGATCTTGAGTTTGTAAAGTTGCTGCACCAGGCCAGCACCTGGCAACGCCGGGGCGGAGTGGCAGCGCGCCCGTCTCCACAAGGTTCATAAATAGGCCCGTCTTAAGCTTGTGCAGCTCCGCGATGAAGGCTTTGCGCTCCTCCTCGCTTTCCGGCGCCTGCTCGGGCCACCCCACCTTGGTGAAGTGTGCCGTCATCCTGCGGCACAGCACGAAGTTTCCCGGCAGACAGTGTCAGTGGCGGTGGCCACAGGCTCGGCCAACAGGCAGCGGGCTCCTCCAAGTTTGGCGCAAGTGTCGCAGCTGACATGGCCGGCCAGTTGTTTGCATTCTGCTTAACTGCATCCATGTATCCTTGCCCGACGAGCCGACTCGACCAAGGTAAGGCTTCTGACGCGCTGCTCTTGCTGACATTCACGCGAGAGTGTGTAAGAGCGGGCGACCGAGCCTCCTCGCGAGAGCTCGATCCGGATTGTGAAAGCCGAGGCTGGGGGCAACTTGACCAACTGCGCGTTTGCAGCGGCGTCGGCGGTGGTGGCAGTGGCGCTCACTCACCGCTCCTTGCCGCCGCCGATCTTGAGGAGCTCGCCGTAGAGGTCAACTTCCCACTCCACGTCCAGTTTTTTCTGCAGCATACAGGGCAGAGCCTCCTACTACTTTGAGTTCATACAACTATGTGATGTATGTATGGCCACTTGAGCTACAATGGCGGCGCCCCTGGCCGGCAGGAACGCCATGAGAGCAGGGGACGAGAAGCGGCCGTGAGCCTAACCCTAACCCTAAACCCTTAAACCCCTACAACCTAAAGCCTAAACCCTAAACCCTAAACCCTGAAGGCCAAACCCTCTCGTGGCTGGAGGGGGCCGCAGCGGCGCCATAGAGCCCTCCGGAGCTGCTTCCTCCGCACCTCCCGGAAGGCGTCGTTGAAGGAGATGCGGTGGCCGTCGCGCTCAGTGTCCACCAGCACGCCGTCGCAGTCGAAGAGGAGGGCCTCGGGCAGCGCCGCGCCCTCAGAGCCGCCGCCGCCGGCGCCACTGCACGCCACTCGGCGAGCCGCCGCCGCCGCTGCCGGCGACCGCCGGATGAGCTTGCTGTTTCGAGCGGGAGCAGCTTCGAGGACGCCGCCGCCAATGCCGCCGCAGCCGTTGCCGCCACTTGGCCGTCGGCGGCACAGGCCGCGCCGGGGCTCGGCCTCGGCGCGGCTGCCGAGAGGCGCGGCGGCGGAGATGGCGGCGGCAGCGGCGGGTGGCCAGGCCAGCGAGGCGGCCATGGCGGCCATGGGGGGCGAAGCACCTGAAGCAGCCAAATTTACAGCAGCCGGGCTGAGAACCATAGAATTTCAGAACCCTTTTTTGCTGCCATCTGGCCCTTTCAGACCTTGTGACCTTGTGCTGACTCGTGGGTACTAGAGTCCCCTCTTTCAGTTGTATTTAATTTCTTGGTTGGTAAATTCCCGCTTTAATACCTTATCCCCTCTTTAATTCGTACTTCTTACACAGAGAAGGCGCGCGGTGCGCTTAGAATAGAAGAAGTGGCTCTCCCATTGGGGGCAAGGGCTGTGAGAAGCCAGCCCGAAAAGTGAAAGGGAGGCCAATGTGAGCCCACAAGCCCACAGCATACTGGCTTGCTTTGGCCTCTCTCAGCCCGCGCCTTCTCTGCTGTTACCATCTGGCCATTGCGCCATCCGGCCCTTCCAGACCTTGTCCATTCCTTTGGGCTGGCCTCTCACAGCCACCAGTCAACTTGGAAGCGCTGTTCTCATGCCAAAGAGAGAAAGACGCTTCCAGGAAGTGTACGCAGGCCTTCCTCGGTCCGTCCTTCTGGGCTTGGCCTCTATTCACACACTCTCGCCCCCCCAGCCCCCACACTATCACTATCAAAGCGAGGCTCTGTTGAGCTCAGATCGGCAGCCGCCGCTCGGCCAGGTGCGGCTTTCTCGACCGGCTCAACCAGTGTCCCAGGCATCCGTATCAAACACCTCCTTGACTTGCCAACGTATTGCAGCAAGGTGTGCTTTCTTCTTTGCTTCTTGCTGCACATTGAGCTCCGCTTTCACGTTGCGAGCTCATCTGCCCTCATGTGGATTCAAGGTCAAGGCCTCTTGCAAGTGGGTCCAGGTACTTTGACTGACTGCATGCAGCTCTGGCTGTTGCCAGGGCAACAGGCTAAATGAAGTTCAGCTGCTGGGGGAGGGCCCCAGTACCATCTTTGCACCCCCAGTACCATCCCTCCCATGACATGCACGTCCTGGCCATGTGATTTTCTACTGGGAGCATGGGTGCCATGGCAGCTCACGGCCAGCGCATGTCATAGATGGGGTAGAAGGCCTGGTGAGGACGTCAAGGCAAAGCTCTTAAGCAATCAAGGAGGACAAGAAGGATGCTTGATCAGAGAATCCCTTGCTGAAAGTCTTTCTGCGTAGAGATTTGGCTAAATTGGGGCCGTGTGTTGTGACAACGAAGAGGAAGCCAGCAGACGTCCAATAATGCCAAGTAATGGGGAAGATTGTGCAAGTATTTAGTATGTGAACTACAATATGCGAAGAGCATCCGATGGCGTACCGGCAGGTCGAGGGTCGCAAAGGTGGAGAATGAGGATGGCAAGACGAGGACGCCACGCAGTTGATCCAGAGCTGCTTGCTTTCTGGCGGCTTAGGAACCACGGTTGAGGGCGCGCAGCACTGACTGGCAAGGTGAGGCGTGGTGCTGGAAGCGCCACTGGCTTTCCCCCCTTGCACTTTCAGGCCCCTTGTCCATTCTTTTAGGGCTGGCCTCTCACAGCCCTGGCCCCATATGAAAGAAAGTGCTCGCCCATGGAGAAGAGGGGCTGGCAAAGCCAGCCCAAAAGAATGGACAATGTTCAAAGCCAAAGAAAGAGGTGCCGAAAAAGGACTACACTACAAAACACGAGACGATGCAGAGGGAAGCTCAGTACCCGCGAGTGAGCAACATCAAGTCAGAGTAGCTCGCTGCAGGGAAAGAGGCACTCCGCCGAGACCCAGAGGCAGCGGATATAGCACGGCCTGCTCGCGTGTGGACGACGTAGCAAGGGAGCGTTTTGAACGAGACCGCCAGGCGCATATGAAGACCTGAGCGAGCGAACCGGCGGCGTTGAAGCCGGGCAGCGCCCCTGGCAGACCCGGCCGCCGGTCAATGGCCTGACGGGCAAGCCGCTGGACGAGACCCAGCCAGCGGCTGCCAAAAGGCTCCGTGGACATCGATTGCCAGAGCCGCGGATTCATCACCAACCGCGTGATCCGCGTATTTGCGCTCCTTGCCCCGGGCCGCCAGGCCGACCGCGTGCCCAGCAGTCGACGACAATCTGGTGGATTGGCGGAGTCGACGCAGTCAATTGTGACCACTTCGGCGATGATGCGGGGACCGCCGCCGGGCGGGATGGCGACCAGGTCGGCGCGACGGGTATGGAGCTGGCCGTCCGCACCCTGCTGGATGGGCATTTTTGAGGTATTTGCACGGCCGCCTTGTAGCCGGCCTCCATGAACACCCCCTGCATGCCATCTCGCAGGAGGTCGTGGGAACCGGTCCTCTCGCCCCCGTGTCGCAACGGAGCATGTGCGCAGCTAGCTCCGCAGGGTCGGCGTGACGGGCACCGCACTCGCACTGAGTGACGCCCACGAGGCAGGGAGGGAGGAGGCCCAAGAGCCGGTGGACCGCCGTCTGGAAGACCTCATCTGGCATGGTGAGCGCCGCGTGTAGTGGGAAGAAAGTGCTCGCCCATAGAGAAGAGTGGTTGGCAAAGCCAGCCCAAAAAGAATGGACAATGTCCAAAGCCAAAAGAATAGAGGTGTCGATAAACACGCCGCCGACCCAGGGGAGGAGGCTGAGAGGAGCCGTGCGCGCCCGCGAAGGTCAGGCGGAGGGAACAGCTCCACAACCTGGTCAAAAGCTGCATTCTCGACCAGCGCCGTGTAGCGTGCCTGGGCACGCAGGTCAGGGGTGTGGGCGAGGTGGATGAAAGGGACGGCCTGCTCCGACATGATGGGGTGGACCGTCAGGAGCCCGTCGCGGGCAGAGCAGAGGGCAGCCTGGAAGGGCAACTGGCCAATCTCCACTCCAGCTGCCGCCCGCTCCAAGGGCGCGCTGGCCGTGGACGATGTACCGCTGGCATATGGGGCTTGAACCTGAGCCCAGCCCAGGTAGGCAGCCTCGCAAGCGCGGGCAACTGAGCGGCATCCCAAGCCGCCATGGCTGACCGGCAGGCTAGCCTGTAGCAGTGCAGCTGGTGAGGTGAGGAACGCGGGGTTCTGAACGAGGGGGGCCGCGGAAGCCAGGATGCCGGAGTCGAATGCCGCATACGCTGCCTTCACCGCCGATGAGGGAGGGAGGGTGCGGGCCAGGTAGTGTGGCCGCTGCGCAATGCACCGTCGCCAGCTGCATGTCCTGCAGCGTGTGAAGACGGTCCGCCGGCCGGAGGTGCTCCTGCAGCCGCGCCTGCAGCTGCTCCACTACAAAGGCAGGTGCGCCTAGGGGAACGCCGAGGAGGGTGAGGCCCCCGGCTGGTGTCTGGCAGCCTAAGGGCAGGCGCAGGTGGGCTGGCAGGCCCTGAGTGGACCAGGCGCTGCACTTGTCCGCCCGAATGTCCAGGCCGATCGCACTCAGCTGCACTTCGAGGGTGGCAAAGGCTGCCGCGACGTCCTCTGGCTTCCCCACCAGCGTGGTGTCGTCAGCGTATGTCGGCATGAGGACTCCAGGGTGAACCGCGACCGTTGCCTGGAGCGCACGTTGGTGTGCTAGCGCTTAGTAAAACCCCGCCAGTGGAGCCCCTTGGCGCGCGCCCCTAATGAGTGGAAGGATCTCCACCACCCCTGATCCGCCATTGCAGCTCGCATGGCTGACCGTACCCCAGCCTGAAGAAGGGTAGAAGGCTGGGGATATGAAAGAGCTACTTTCTCCTGATCTGCGATTCCCTGAATCCATCCTGTTCTGGGCTGGCCAGTGATACGGCCATCTGATTATTCTGGTAGACCTTGTTTCTCATGCAGGCCATGCGGCTACGCGTGGTTGTTTTCGGTTCAGGGATTCAGGATAGAAGGTTCAGAGATCCGGCCCTCCGGAGAGCGAAAGGCCCCCTACTTGCCCCTTCAGCCGGCTTTCGTTGTCACCTAAGCCCCCCCTACGGACTGACTCGTGGTTACTGAGCGGATCAATCTAGCAGCAGGTGATGTACATCCGTCAATGTGCATGCCTCTGTACTTGGCCACTCAGGCCCTCCATCAATCAAAACACGCCATTTCCCTATAGCACAAGGCTTCGCGCTGTGTAGCCCTACTCTTTGCACAAGCTTTGCCTGAACAGTGTATTTGCTCCATTTTGGCCTAACTACCTGCAGCTTTCACACTCATTTGGCCCCTTCGAACCTTTGTCAGTACTTTTCGGGCTGGCTTTTCACAGCCCTTGCCCCCATTGGAAGAGCACTTCTTTTACACTGGTACCTTAGCCCCCCTTTGCATGTGACTTCGTTCATTATAGCCCCGCTTTTGCCTGATCTGTGTATGGGCTTAACTGGCCTGCCTCTCACTTCATGCGCACCTCGCGCCCTTCTCCTTCCAAGTACCATGTACGTTTGGACTGGCCTCTGACAGCCAATGCCTTACTTCGGAAGAAGCTGTTACTTCCATGGAAGAGCTGTTTCTACAGATTCTGCACATCCACGCGCTTTCACCCCCGTTCAAGCAGAGACGCCTCAGGCCGGGCAGACAGGCCAGAATGTTTCCACGAGCTGCCCGTCCCGGGAGGCGGGCAGCCGTCGCGCTCCCGCCGTTAGCGGGGCCGGTCGGGGCGGACGAGCCAGGGGGGGTGCAGGTTCGACGCCAATCACGAGGTTGGGTTGCCGTACAGGATGTCCGGCCAGCATTCCGCACGCTACACGACAAGCAGATTGCTTCGCTGCCGCATGGGACCCGCCAGGGGCGGCCGGTTTGTCCGGAATATCCCGCCGACTGTCCGCCCTTTTCGCCGTGGATCTCGGACAGAGGAGCCCGCGTGCACCACGCGTCGGCAGTCAGCCTTCCGCGCCAAACGCAGGTGCCACGTGGGCGGCTGAGGAAGCGCCCCCAGCGCCGCGGCGTGCCGCACGCGAGCCCGGAGGTCACTTGTCGGCGTGCGCCCCCGGGCGGCAGCACGTGGCTGTAGCGCGCGTGCGTACGCACGTGAGCGCTATACGACGCGGGAGGGGGACAAGGGGAAACGGACAAGCGGCGCTGCCGTCAGCTCGGGCGCCGAGTTGGGGGGTACGTGGGCGGCCCCCCCGACGGTGCCCGACGAAGCGGCTCCCCGGCTCCGGTCCGCCGTCTCCCTTGTGCCCGTTCAGCCGTTCGCTCCGCACGCCACGACGGTGCCCAACCGGTCTCCCCTCTTCTCCGATGATGCCCGACGATGCCCCCCAGCTCTACTGCGCCGTTTCCTCCGGCCCACAGCTCCTTCCGTGACATGGCCCTAGTGCACAAAACTTGCCATTACTTAACCCACTCCGCCTAAGACACGTTCTCTTTCAACGAAGCGGTGGCTGTGCCAGCCCACAAGCCCCGATAAAGTCTAGGGGAAGCCCCAACTGGAGACCACGAACCGATGGGCAACACGAGTGGCTACCAAGACTAGCCAAGTGGGTTCTAAACAACAGCCGTTGTTGAAGAGTGGGTAGCAGCAAGGAAGGAGGTGCACATCCAAGCAAGGCAGTGGCTGAGCCAGGCGAGTACATAAGGACTGTGGACAGGTTACAGGTGGAAGAGCAGACACGGAAGCACAACCACAGCAAAGTGCTCAGCCAAAACCTCAGCTTGACCTTCTTGCTTACATCTCCAGCCGGCCAAGGATGAAGAGAAAAATCGGGATTTTGTGCAAAGTAAGGGTGCCATATTGTCGTGCTATATAGTAACCCCTTCACATATCTTGTTGCTGACCGAGGCATCCCGAGGATCTCGACAGCTGGGAGCTTCAAGAGCCGACCAAGCTTGCAGTTAGCAATCTCGTGTACTTGTGCCATCCGATTTCAAGAATCATCTGATGGCGACCGATGCATTTGCTGGAGCCAAAGATTGCTTTCGATGGCAATGCAATAAGCAGTTTGCCGGCAGGTAAACAATTAGAGTAAGCATGGCTAGGGTCTGCAGGAGAGGGCACACACGTTTAGACTATCAGCAGTTGCATGAAAACTCGGGGTAACACAATAAGGGGCAGCTCAGCCAGTCGCCAAAAAAACCGGCGGTGAACGGACAGGGAGGTTTGCGAGCCGCTGCAGGTGGAGCTGGAGGGAGGGGAAAAGGAAGGAGGGGAAATGCCGCTGGCCTCCCTTTTCACCTCCTCGAAGCTCTGAGCACCTGCAGCTGCTGCTACCACCACTGCCTCCGCCGGCGCTGCTGTAAACGACCAGGGAAGGAGCTACAAGAAAAATCGTGCAACCCAAGCACAGTCACTGCTGCCGCCGTTGTCATTGTCGGCGGTGGAATTTCTGATGATCATTCGTTTGTGGTTGGAGCTGCAGCAGCCAGGCCGCATGAGGCACCAGCTGATGAGTGGTCCGTCAGGAAGGTCAGGCACCACGACTGCTGCTGCGGCCCCGCTTGGTGGGAGGAGTCTCGTTGCTGCCGTCGTCACGATCGGCCCCGTTGCCACCATTGCTGGCACCGGTGCGGCGCGCGCAGCGGAGCTGGCTGACGACAGCAGCCGCGATCTTCTGCTCCAGCTCCTCGTGCCAAGTGCCACTGCCGCTGCCCTCCACCGCAGAGCTGAATATGTGGACGCTGACGCAGTTGGCAGACGACATGCACGAAGCGTGGCGCACATCCAGCGGCGTGCTGTCCAGCGCCGCAAGCACATCCGATAGCAGGCCTCGTCGCCGGGCGCACTGCACACGCAGAAGAACCTGCTCGCTGCACGGCAACCACGGCAGCAGCAGGACGGGAATGAGGACCAAGGATTGGATGAAGCTGGATCTCAAACAGTCACGACCACTAATTCAGCGGTGAGAGATGTTTCTCATACCACTAGTCAAGAAGTGCTTACAATTTTCAGAGACGATCATGACAACTTGAGACTAGCCAACAGCTGCATTCAGCTCCAATGGATCCGCCTGCTTGTGCCGCGGACGTGGCGGCAGCAGCAATCACCTGTCAATGAGCCGGACATCAACATGGACGCCCGCTGGGCCCACTGCCTCTTCGTGGGATGAGTTTGGAGTCGGCGGTGGTGGTGCCGCAGGTGGCACGAGCTTCCCAGTCTTCCCAGCACTGCCAGCGACGCCCGCTGCCTCCGCGTCCTCGACGGCCTCCTTCACTGCCAGCGGCTGCGGCGTAGAATGGCAGCAGAGGCACCACCGGCAGCTCAGCAAATTGAGGGAAGTAAGAGGTAGAAGGTGGACGAAGGAAGAGGGAGGTGGGAAGTGGAGGGAGGGAGGAGGAACCTTGATGTCCCTGGCGGCTTCCTCAGCAGTGGCAAGGCGGCGCTCCATGGCCGCGACCTTGCCCTGCAGCGAGTGGATGTAGTCGATTGCATCTTCCAGCGTAGACGACTTGTTCATCTTCGTGATGTTGGGCACGATGCCGCGCAGCGCCAGGAACTGCGCGTTGAGCCGCTCCCGCCGCCGCCGCTCTGTCATGAGGTGCGAGAGGGCCGCTGCGGGGGGCGCCGCCGCCGGCGAAGCTGCCGCCGCTGCCCCCAGCGCGCTGCCACTGCCGCCGGCCTTGGAGAGCTGCTTGCCAGCGGATCGCTTCTTCCCGCTCCGCATCTCGTCTGCACATCGAGCAATCCGCCGTTGCCACAGCAGCTGCCGTAAGCAGCTGACCGCACTGACAGCAGCCATGGGCGCGGGCCGGCATCGCTAGTAGGGCAGCGGCAGCTCTGCTGCTCACCATCGTCGTCGAGCAGATCATCAGCCTCCGAGTCGCTGGACAGGAAGAGGCCCCCCTCGGACCGCGACGCCGCAGCCCCCGCAGCTGCACTTGGCGCGGCGCCAGCTGCCGCCGCACTCCAGTCGCGGCTCGGTGCGCGCTCGAGCGGAAGCTGGGCCGGCGCTGCCGCCGATGGCGACGGGAGCAGCCCACCGAGGCCTGCCGGCGAGGGCCGCACCAGCGTTGAGGCAGCAGGCGTCAAGAGCCGCAGCCGACAACGACAGCATGGCAGATCTACGGGACTCGTCGGCTTGCCACAAAGTGCTAGCAGCAGGTTGTGGGCGCCCAGCTCAGGAGGCGGCGAGGAAGGGCGGGAGGAGGAGGCAGAAGATGGGGAGCAGGATGGACTACAGAACGATGTGAAAGAATGCGGCTTCTGATAATCAAAGAGCGGCTGTGAAAGCCAGCCAGGTGCATCGAGAGGGTGTCCATGACTGTGACGGAGGAGCCACGGGCTAGGCAGACAGGGCGCTCTCAGCACCCCCGTGTCAGCAGAAGGGAGTCCGATGAGCTGAGGGGATGGACACCACTAAAGAGTGTGGGAGGGAGGGGCGGAGGGCGGCGAGACTGGCAGTTTGTCAGCTCACCTGAGCTCTGGGTTGTGGGCGCCACGCTGTCGGAGGCCCAGCTCGGGCGCGGCGCCGCAGGCTTGGCCGCCGCCGCCGCCGCCGCCGCCGCCGCGGCGCGTNCCGGCCAGCCATGGCTGCCGCCGGGGGCGCGCACCGCGGCGCGGGGGCGCCACCGTCAGGGCTGGTGCCGGCCAGCCATGGCTGCCGCCGGGGGCGCGCAGCTCGGCGGCGAGGTGGGCGGCCAGGGCCGCCGTGGCGGAGCTCGAGGTGGGCGTTGGCGGGAGGGCAGGGCTCCGCTGCATGGGGGAAGAGGAAAGAATATACAACTGCTGATATAAGAGCGGCTGTAACAGCCAGCAGTTCGCAAACAGAGGGTGTTAATGACTTATGTTAGCGGGGGTGGAGGGAGGGGGTGCCTGCGTCACGCGGGGCCGCGCGCCACGCGTGGAGGGGGGGAGGAGGGAGGGGGGTCACGTGCCCCCGCCGGATCTTGCTGGACGCCGCACGCGCCAAGCGAGCCGCGACAAGCGCCGGCCCGCGGCCCGCGGTGCGTGCGCCACCTGTTCACCAGCCGACCTCCTTGCCCACGCCGTCAAGTTAGCCGGCGGACGGCGGGCAGCGCGAAGGGGAACTTCCCCAGCGCCGGGCAGCTGCTGGGAGAGAAGCCCCTCCGCAACAACGGGAGCCGTGCGTCCCGCCGTCTCGTCCCGCCTTCAAATCCCCACCAGAAAGGCGTCGGCCCGTCGTTTGCACCAATCGTGGAGGTGGCCACGACGTGCCCGCTGCCGCCGGGACTCTGGCCCACGTGTGGCGCAGCGGCGTCACGTGGAAGTGGCGACAACCAACATTTTAGTGTGGTTCCCGAGGTGGGTCCCGCCTGTCGGGGGGCCGGCCCTCTTGGAGGCGCCGCTGGGTCCGTCGGCTTCTCTACCAGTGGGGCCCCACCACCTGTCCCCGTCACCTCGGGCCCCGTTGTCGTGGGGCGACAGGGAGGCCCCCCCCTCCCACCCCCTTCCCCACCACGAGAGGAAACCTGTGAAGTGGACGTTCAAGGCAGCCGAAGAGGAGTGGACAAAGGGAAGCCGACGACGAGCAAAGTCACGCGGGACACGCCGACACCGTCCCTGCCGTATCTGAATGAGAGGGCCTTTCACAGCCACCGCCCGTCTTGGAAAGGATTCTGCTCCTCTGAAGCGTCGTGCCCGGTATGTTACTACTACTGAGCCACTGGCAGCCCGTCATCGGGCCCCCGTGGGCGCTCGCCGTGCTTGGGGCCCACGCACGCCACCTCCGTGCACCCGTTGGCGTGATTCTGGAGTAGCTTCCCCTCCCTCAGTGCCTGAAAGATTGGCGGTCCACTGCCGCTGCAGACGTGTTTGCGTGTGCGCCCCTCCGCTGGCCGCCACGTTGCACACACGGGCTCCCGCCTCCCTCTGCAAGCAGCCTCTTCGTTCCCCCAGAGTACGTGCTCTCCAAAGGGGGCAAGGGCTTTGAACAGCCAGCCCGAAAAGAATTGACAAGGTCCGTAGGGGCCAAAGGCGCTGTCTCAGAGCTTGGCCGGTAGGATGAATCACTTGGTAACTACGAGTAAGGAGCCGCAAAATCAGAAAGACTAGCAGCCGGAAAAAAAGCGCGGCCAAATTAACCGGTGGCTGGGAGAGGCCAGCCCAAAGGAATGGACAAGGTCAGAAGAAGCCGGATGGTGCAGAAAGCAAGGTGCTAAGGTACTGAAGTGTTAAGACCGCAGCAAGGAGACTCTCAGTAACCTCTAGTCAGGAGATGTAAATCAGAATAGCTAGCAGGTGAATAGACGTCGCCCTGACGGAAGCCGGAGTCCGCAGCCAAAGCGCGGCCTGCGCGCAAGTGAATCACAAAGGCAAGGGACCGCTGCAAGGAGATGGCCAAGTGCATCCGGAAGACTTGATCGAGGGATCCGGCGATGTTGAAGCCAGGCTGCTCGTTCTGCTGCCCGTGGCGGCGGGCCACTGCACGCTGCGCAAGGGGGTGAAGAAGGTCAAGCCAGTTTGTCCCAAAAGCTCCGTGTACGTCGACAGCAAGTGGGACGAACTCGTCTCCCACTGGATTGATCCGAGTACTTCCGTTCCTTTACGCCCGCCGCTTGGCGGACTGCGTAGCCCGCCTCCTCCGACGAGCGGTTGCCGCTCCTGAAATCAAAGCAGTCGGTCGTGACCATGTCGGCATTGACCCGACGCCCCCCGCCGAGCGCGCTGGCGACGAGATCGGCGCGCCGTGTGTGGAGGCGTCCATCCGTCCCAGCGGTCAGAGGCCTAATGCTGGAATTCTCCAGCGCCACGGTGTAACCGGCTTCGACAAATGTTCCGAGGATTGCATTCCGGAGCAGGTCGTGTGTGCCGGTCCACTCCCCTCCCCGTGCACACCTGGGCTGCCAACGAGGCCGCGACTGGGCTGCGCTCGCCGCACTCACACCCAGAGCACTCATTTTCTATCTCTCTTAAATCATATGATGGGCTGGCCATTCACATCCATAGCTCTCTTTCTACTTTCTCTCTCTTTTCTCTTTCTCTTTCTTTTTTCAGCATGCTGTCGGCAAGGCGCGAGCATCACGGGAGAAGAGCAGATACGCGGACCACCCTGCCGGTGATGAATCTGTTCTGCGGGACATGAACGTCCACGAATGCGTTGGTGGCCACAAATTTTACCTGTTGTTCATTCCTTTGGGCTGGCCTCTCACAGCCATTGCCTTACATTGGTAGAGCTGTTTACTGTACAGTTCTCGCCTTTCCGTGCCTTCCGGCCCTCCAGACCTAGTTTTCATTTGGCTGGCCTCTCACAGCCTTTGCCTTACATGAAGAGTGCTACTTCTAGGAAAGCTGCTTCTTCTAGAATGGCTTGCCTGGCGTGAAGTCACTCGACCACGGCCAGAAAGGCGAGCAGCCCGACTTCAATGCTGCTGAATCGCTCGCTCAGGTGTTGGGCATGCGCCTGTCAGTCTGGCTCCGGCGAATTCAGGCTTCTGCAGAGCACTTGCGGGCAGGCCGCACTTCGGCTGCTGCTTCTAGGTACTGCCCAGGTGGTTTTATACTGGCTGCGACCTACTCTGACTTGCGGCTGGTGAAGGGGGCCTTTGAGCACGCCTTGGTGGTAGCCACCTGACATAGCTGCGTGCTTCAGCGCTTTCCAGCCTTCGTGACCTTGTCCCACTTTTCTTGGCTGGCCCTCAACAGCTATCGCCCCCTTATCGAGAGCTTCCTCTCCTTTTCCTGTCGCCTTCGTCCCTTGTCCATGTTTGGTTGGGGCTCGCCTTTCACAGCCATCGCACAATTCTGAAAGTAGAAATTATTTTCTTCAAGGCGTCGCCCAACCCTCTAATGAAGCTCAGACTGTCCCTTCATACCTCATCCTTTCTCTTTTGCCCGGCTTTCGGTAGCTTACTAGGCCTCACTGAGTGGCCATCCTTATGGTCGCTTCCTTTCTGAGTAGCATACGCTTTCCAACTCCTGCTCGGACCTGCCTTTCACAGCCAGCGAACCCCTCTGGGAAGAACTTCCTTTGGACCTTATTCACTCTTTGTGGGCTGGCTTTTCACAGCCCTTGCCCGTTTCGCAAGAGCTGCATCTTTGACATTTGCGTCATGGTGAGTGCAAAAGTCATGCCCATGAAAGCTGACGGCCTACGTACATGGTGGGTTGACGTGGTGGTCACCTTGCCAGGTGGGGGCCCATGCAGTTTCGCGGGTGTGGTCACCACTAATTCCTTTGGCCCCTGCAAACTCTCTGGCCCCTTCGAAGTTTGTTCGTTGTTCTTCTTGGGCTGGCCACTCACAGCCATCGCCCTCTACTGAAAGTGTCCTTCTCTATACCACTCCAACCTGGTGTTCTCAGCTTTAAAGTCCAGGACACGCAGCCAGTACCGCCAGAGCAAGGAGGCAAAGTAAGCAGATCTACGGTGGAGGATGCCCCTCGCCATCGTCGTCCACGAGTCTTTAGGGCTCGGTGACTCGACCTACTGCACCCCCTTGCGCGGCATTCGTTGTCCCGCCGGTAGCAAGGGAAGCAGGGTGATTTTAAGGCCGCAGGCTCTCTGGCCCTGGTGTATCGCATGCGGCTCTCCTCCTGGAGCTATCTTAGGCTCGCACCTTGGATCCGCGTGCGGGCCATGCCCTAGGGGCCCTCCGATTATCGGCAGGACTCCTACCCCAATGCTAATCTCGACTTGCGGCTGCTCACCAGTGGTACTGAGCGGCCATCCTTGGCGATTCCACCTTCTCCTGCGTGCTACTTACTTTCCTGTCTCTACCGGACCTTCTCATCCTTTTGTGGGCTGGCCCTTTGGGTCCTCGCCGATTTGCAGAGGCTACTTCTTTCTTTTGGGCTCCACTTTCACAGCCATCGCCCCCCTTGGAACAGCTTCCTCCCTATCAACTTGTTCATTCTTCTGTGGGCTGGTCATTCACAGGCCTCACCCCCTCCTGAAAAAGCTTACTGCTTCTTACCATTGGGCTTCACTTTGTGTAGCCTCATGCACTATCATTTGTGTATTGGCTTGATCTGGCCTCCCTTCAAATGGAAGCGCACCGCGCGCCTTCTCTGTCATGACATTCCGACGACGCCCGCCTCCTCACCCCCCCACCCATCCCCTCACTCTTTCCCTTCCTCCCTCCCTCCCACTCTCTATCTCTATCTCTCTCTCACACTCAGGGTGAAGAAGGCCTAAAGGGCCGAACGGCGCTTAAACCACAGAAGGAAAAGTGACACAGTGACTGTGAGAGGCCAGACCAAATGGAAGGACAAGGTCTGAAAAGGGCCGGATGGCGCAGAAAGCAGGATACTAGTCGCTAAGACGTCAGCCGAAAACCACAAAGCTTCACAAAGTGTCCCCCTCACGGTGCTCGCCTGCGCGCGCACGAGCTTGTGCACCTGTCGAGGCGCCCCCCGGAGCTGACCGGCTCGCCCGCCCACGCGCGGGGCCACGCAGCCCCTCATGCAGGGGCGGGCGGAGGGAGATGGGCGCCCACATGGGGCCGAGGGCCGTCCGGGCGCCGGCTGTCGCGCCCTCGGCCGCCATCAGCCCCCGTGTTGCTGGGCAAGAGGGAGTGGCCGAGCTGAGATGGTCTGACGAGAGAAGAGCGCGCCCGCGCGGTCTGACGAGGGAGAGGAGGAGAGAGGAGAGAGAGAGAGGGCGGGGAGGGAGAGAGAGAGAGAGAGAGAGAGAGAGAGAGAGAGAGAGAGAGAGAGAGAGAGAGAGAGAGAGAGAGAGAGAGAGAGAGAGAGAGAGAGAGA
>WELB01000387.1:33109-46371 GCA_009602725.1 Spirogloea muscicola
TTTTTTTTTTTTTTTTTTTTTTTTTTTTTTTTTTTTTTTTTTTTTTTTTTTTTTTTTTTTTTTTTTTTTTTTTTTTTTTTTTTTTTTTTTTTTTTTTTTTTTTTTTTTTTTTTTTTTTTTTTTGGTGAGGAGGAAAAGGGGGGGCGGGGAGGGGGGGCGGGGATCGGGCCGGCGCATCCGCCGCTGAGCATGGCCTCGGTGATAACTCCTCCCCTCCTTACTTTCAGCGGCAGCATCCTTCGGCGCAACCTGAGCCGGACCCCACCAGCCGCACATGGCGGCGGCAGCCTGCGTGCCGCCGGCGCCGTACGCCGCCACCGCCCTCGGCTGCGGCTGCAGCCAAGTCTGGTGCGCGGCGAGGAGGCCCTGCGCCCTCAGCTTCTTCGTGCAGCCGGAGGAGAGCTGTGGCAACAGCGAGGTCGCGGACTGCGCAGCACGATGCTGCAACAACGAGTGTGCCGCTCAAGAGGGCGTGGCGAGCGGCGGCGATGACGACGAGCCGGCCGTCTGCAGCCGCAGCCGCGCTGAAGGGCCGCCATCGCCTGGCACAGCCTCGTCCACGGGCCGGCTGCCGGGCAGAACTTGGCTGGCCGGCAGCGAACAGCGCTGGGAGGACGATGGCGGCGGTGGCTGCAGCAGCGGCGGCGGCGGCAGCGGCAGCAGCGAGGGAGGGGACGAGGAGCACGACAGCCTCGACGGCTTCTTCGCAGCGGCAGAGGACAGCCGCGGCGCCAGAAAGGAGCAAGTCTGGCGCAGCGTGCGCGAGCTGCGGGAGCTGGTGCCGGGCGCTGCGCACGTGCGCGGCCTCGGCGCTGTGCTCGAGCATGTCATCGCATACATGCAGGCGCTGGAGGCCCGTACGCTTGCCATGCGCCGCCTCGCCGTGCACCATCGCCACTGCCGTCGTGCCACCGCCGCCGCACTCAAGTTGCGCAGCTATCAGGTGACGCTCATCGCTTCACTCTCAAGCAGGGCCGCCGGCGGTGCCGGCGGTGGCTGTCACATGGAGCTCCGGCTGACGTTTGGTGCAGCCTTCACTGCGGCAGGGCCCCCACCCTTACGGGCACCCGGCGATGGCGGCGGCGACGGCAGCAGCAATGGCCGTGGCAGCGGGGGCAGTTGAGATCGGCGGCCTCGGCCTCACCCCACCTCTTATAACGGGTCTCTGCCGTCGCTGATATGGCGATCACCATGAAGCAACTTTTGCTGATGACACGGCGGCTACTTCCGAGGCTACCTGCGCAGCTTTGTACAGTCTACCCAACAAGCTCATGGGGTCGCAAGACCGTGACATGCTCTGCCGCATCCAGAATATGGATGCGACACCTTCTGAGCTCAATCTTGTGGCACTGGACAGCCAAGCGGCCTTCTGGCTCTGCCAGCACTTTGCCCGCCATAGCAACCTGCACAAATCACCGAACCCTAGGCCTTCTTAGTGCCCGAAGCCCGCCCCAGCATGCAGACTGGCAGCAAGGAGCACTTCAATTAGCTTGTGCACCTCCAACGTGCCAAGCACTACAGTAGCAGCATATAAGTGCACATACACTGTACACTTCGTAATTCAAGGTGGGATCACAGCTGGTGAACATGCGCGAGCAAGAGCTTCCTGGCATTAAGGCCATGAACAGACCTTCACCACCTTCAGCATAGCCACATTTGTGTATAGCCATGTTTGGGCACCAGCACGCACCATGCTGTCAGTGGAATGCTCCCACTTAGCTTGCATGGACAATGGTCGTGGGGGGAAGAGGAAATGCACATATTGCATTCACCACTTATTGAGCTGACAATCCTCAGAGCTCTCTGGTCGCCTCTCTTTGACACAAAGATCACATGCCCAGATTGAAAGTGTGGCCAGGCCATGGCCCCCGTGTCTCTATGCATTCGCTTGCTGTTGTTGTGCAAGAACTCACAAGCTGACAGATGTAATACGAGCTAGAGGAAAAACGCTAACATTTGGCCCCCTAGCTGTAGTCTTCCTGAAAGAACAAGTATCCCCCTTCCCCACCGACAGTAGTAAAATCCTCAGTGCCCGCAAACATTGGCTTCTCCCTTAGAGCTGGGCGGGCAGCTGCGCAAACCTGCTTTGCCTAGCCGAGCAGGAGG
The DNA here is from genome assembly GCA_009602725.1 of Spirogloea muscicola. Lineage (NCBI taxonomy): Eukaryota > Viridiplantae > Streptophyta > Zygnematophyceae > Spirogloeales > Spirogloeaceae > Spirogloea > Spirogloea muscicola. The sequence goes on from WELB01000387.1 coordinate 35,216, forward strand.
CTAGGCCCGCAATGGCGGTGATTTAGACGACGAGCTCTTTGCATGGCACATCGTAAGGCATGCGATGAGGCTTTCTTGTTACGGGTCAGCCTTCTAGACTGCCCAACTCCTTCATCCCCCCTTTGCACCTTCTTCCTCATCCCATTTGCTTCCAGACCTAGCTCTGGCGCAATATCAGCCCAAATCTGGCGGGGCGCTTTGGTACATTGCTCATTGGACGTTGACGTGCGACCGTATGCAGATATGCTGCACAATTGAGGAGCAAGTGAAATCTTTTTGTCGTCCCTGTAAGGGGCTGGCCTGGGGTGAGATGAATAGCATAAGTCAGACATTATTCACTTCCTTGTGCCCTCTAGCCGCCAGCTTCGCAGCAGACCGCAAGAGCCGTGCTGCGAGCATGGCGCCGCCAAAGCCGTTGTCAATATTCACAACTGCCACTCCCGGCGCGCACGAGTTGAGTGCCGCCAGCAGCGGCGCAATGCCGCCAAACGCCGCCCCGTAGCCAATGCTGTCGCCACAGGGAAACGAGCGAGCAGCCGGTCACGGCGAGCGCCAGTGTGTGGCGCTCATAATCTGGGGAATAATCAAGGGTTGAAATTGGTATAGGGAGGAGAAAGGGGAGCAACGGAGGGGCTCCGACACCACGAGCACCAGGGGCAGCTCGAGCTACTGGACTTCACCTTGTCGGCACAGCAATGACGGGTGCGTCAACGAGGCCAGCCACGACACTGGGAAGCGCGCCGTCCATGCCCGCCACCACGATGACCACGTCGGCCGTGCGAATGACTGGTAGCTGCATGCTCAGGCCGCATCTTGTGGCCCCACTAAGAAGCAGGATGCAATGTGCAGTAAGCAATGTGAACATTACAATTATTGAATAGCAAGCTGTAGAAGCAGGTAGAAGAGAGGACGGACCTCAGACAGAAGGCGGTGGAGACCTGCAACACCAACGTCCGTGAGCTGCCACACAGCACAGCCCATTACCTGCGCCGTCACCCTCGCCTCCTGCACAACAAGCGCCTTGGCTTGACATGACATGAAGTGACTTTCACGCCCCGAAGTGAAAAGCATCTGATCGAAGCCTAATCATCATCTAACACACAATTGTGGCCTGAGCAGTGGGCCAGGACGATCACCTCGGCAACTGCGAAGTCTGATGTCCCAGCCGACAAGATGGCCACGGAGCCAGGCAGGGTGCCCACGCTAGCCTCGTATGCATCGCCACTGCGCAGGACCAGCGTGCGGCTAGCCTCATTGTAGGCTGCTGCCGGGAGCCGCTCTTGGACCTGCAAGGAGTGGCTGCCAGAGTCAGGGCCGGGACTGCTTGTGCATGTGCTCGTCCACAGCATCAATAGCTTTGGCAGGAGGTGGACAGGCGGCAACCTCGGCCGCAATGCTGGGCGTGATGCGGGTGGCCAGCACAGCCTCCTGGCCATTGGCCGCCATGCCAGCCATGATACGCGCCACCTGCTCCGCTGTCTTGCCTGGGCCCCACACGACCTGCGCAGCCTCGTGGTCAGCCCGCTGCTGCCGCATGCGATCGCCTCCTCTGATGCAGCGGCCACATAGTCTTATATGCAGGCGGCAAATTTGGTCTGAGCATGCAACCCATGACCTTGAAGGTCCAAGTGAGTAGCTTAACAACAGAAGCCTGATCAATCTGAAAAGTCGTCGAAGTCATAACATAGACTCACCTCAGGGAAGCCGGTCCTCACTCTCCGCTCAGTGTCCACGCGCGCGAAATCGTCCACCAGGAGCTGCGGGTGCCGCCAGCACGGTCATGCCCGTCTCGCTCAACGCCGCTGCGGCAGGGGCAGAGCGGGGAGCGATCCACGGGCACGAGGGCGCAAGAGGAGCACTGAGATGGCCTGTATGCTGAACATAGTCAAGCCACTTGCAAACCGACACTTTGATTGTCCTACTGCGCTCATTGCGGGCTGTGCTCAGGCTTTTAGTCGGATCCAGGATCTGAAGTAATCAAGGTTAGGGTTTAGGGGTTAGGGGTTAGGGGTTAGGGGTCATGGCTTCCAAGCTTTCTAAGTCATGTTGTCAGACGGCTTAGGATGTGTACTACAGATATTAGATCCTGTGTCAAAGTGCGGGTGCCAATGCCAGGGCCGCTGCAGCTCTGCCGCCATGGTCGCACGTTGGAAGCATGCACGGACAGCGCAGAGCTGCAGACCTGGCCGGGCAGAGTGGCTGCCGCATCACTGCCTGCAGGCCCTCGCAGCTGCAGCAGCTCCGCTGCGTCTGCCGCTTGGAGCTGGCCTTGAGCCACCGCCACCAGAATCTCCGCAGTGGACATCGCCGTTGGCGGAGGCTTGCCACCAGATTGCCGCAGGCCGGGCCTCACTGCCGCCTCCGCCTTTGCCACAGCTGCCATGCTGTGCAGCGGCCTCGGTCTGGGCTGTCGCAGCGTTGGGCCTGCCATTGATGAGCCCGTCCTCCAAGGGCGGTCGCCATTGACGGCATCCCTAGCCGACAGGCAACACCCACAAGCTGCTTTCCCTGCAGCTGCCTGCACCGCCTGCACAGTCGTTGCTAGCGCGGCCTCCATGTTGCAGTCCGCCGCCGGCGGCAGCAGCCTGGAGGGCTCCCGCGTGAGCTCCCCGTGAGCCAAGGCCTGCCGCTCACTGCCGATAGCCGCAGCAGTGGCCACCGGTGGGTGCTGTCCTGCGGCTCTGCAACAGCAACCCCGGCTTCCGCGGGAGCGCGCGACAGCACCGCTGCAACACGACGGCCAGTAATGGTGGTTCTCTCGGCGTCGAGCAGTGGCTCTGGTCACTTGCTAGTGCTGTCGAAGTTCAGGAATTGGCAGAGGGGCTGAGGTCATGTGGGAGGCAGGGCTTACGGACTTCTTATGTGGACCTTGTCGCATTATAGATATGGAGGTGGCAGATTTCAGGGGTTCAGGGGTTCACCCAGAAGGAAGCTCTTCCCATGTAAGGTAGTGGCTGTGAAAGGCCAGCCCAAACGCCAGCCAAGAACCATGAACACGAACACCCAAGTAGCCTCTACTTCTACCTTCCAAAATTTCAACAGACAGAGCTAGCATAGGTTGGGGGTCTGTAGGCTGCCCAGTCTCCAGCTCGATCTCCGCCTACCAGCAGACCTGCTGCTTCTGACTTTGTTAGCAGTAGCAGCCCACGGTTGTGATATGCTTACATCTGTACTCAGCATGACCACTCAGATGACCCCGTTCACAAGCCACAAGAGAGCATGTTCTCCTTGAAAGCAATGGGAATCCTCTGTGGGGAATCCTCTGTCAGCACCAGGAACCATCATGAGCCGGTTTTGCATCGACGCCGCTCTATCACCTCCCACTTGAAATCTGACAAGGGCAAAAGCTTCACGCCCTCTACTCTTGAGAAGCCAAGGGACTTCAACTTTTTAGATGATGGAGTTGGTTGGTCAGGGCATGTTGGAGGTCATACGGGGTGCACTGAAGCAGGCCAAACAGCTGCCAACGTTGGAGATGCCGCGCTCGCAACCCCTCTTCACACCAGGCCGATGCAAGACGTTCCTCAGATAGCTACGTGTGCAGCCACCTTTGCATCCTTGTTAATAACGACACGAACAAGCCACCGCTGGGATATCGCATTACACACTTCTCCACCAACTCGTGAAGCTGTGACAACAGCCTCCGCCTCATGCACCAGCTCCTAGTGGTCCACCGCCAAGTCCTGTGCCTGTGAATGACAACTCGCTGCTCCCCTCATCCAGTGCCCCCCTCTCCTTGTCGCCCTCCCTACCTTGCTGCCTCCACCCCCCTTCACACTCCCCTCCAAAGTCACCTCGTCCACTTGCACTCCTGCTTCGCTCTCTGTACCTCGCACTCTGCTCCTCCAGTCTTCCTACCCTCCCACCCCGATTCCATTCTCTGTTACTATGCTTCCTGACAAAGGCCCAAACACATTGGTGCAGAAGGTTTGCACCAATGTGTACAAAGTACAAAGATACCCAATGACGAGTTGCAAAAGTTGGCGGGCGCCCCAACCAAGCAAGCCCACACTTGCAGCTCAGGGCTGCCAGCTTAGCTACCAACTTGTTGTCATTGGAGAAGTCTGACCAGCACCTCCAGTGACGCCGCAGCGTGCCACAGCGAGAGTGAGAGCACCATGGCTGCCAGATCTACCGACTGACAGTATTCATACACATGGACATGGCTGCCACGACCATGCGGCAACAGTGTGACATACAAGCAACCTCTGCGGGCTTGGCACCGCAATTTGCGGTTGCTCGCCCACCATCAATCTTGCACGTCAGATGGACATGTTGCGGGCACAGCCGTCACTGACAATCACAGCCGTTGGCGATTCATGCTACTCGTGCCATGTCGCAGCCCAGTCTGCGAGGCAGTGGAGCCGTTTGGGTTCCGCGCCCTTGCAGGAAGCCAGGCGCACCTACATGCCGCCAAGGGCTGCCCGCCACGGCCAGTGGCCGTGGAAGGCCGGCGGCGGCAGCATTGGCGGCTGCTCGGCGGCAGTAGCACGGCGGAACGCGGCATAGTGCACTTCGCTGTACTGGTGCTCACAGCCCATATACTCCATGCCAACATACTGCGGGTCGTCCTCCCACTCGCGCCGCCATCCTTGCGGCTTTCCCTCCGGTGCGGCAGCCTCCTCACCGCTGCTGCTGCGACGCACATGCGCAACAACCGTACTGCCATCATGATCAGGACCGATACAGTTGCCCTGGCAAGGGCTGCTGCCAGCACTTGGTAAGTCGGGGCTCACCTCCACTGTCGAACAGGCGGAGCCCGCTTGCGTAAAGGGCTGCCATTAGCGCTGGCCAGCCGCAGGACCCCCACCCTGCCGCCGCCATCGCTGCCGCCGCCGCCGTCGCTGCCGCCGCCGCCGTCGCTGCCGCTGCCGCCGTCGCCGCCCCTGGCCAGCGGGGGACACTCGTCCTCGACACCGAGCGCGTCAGTCTCCTCCTCGCACACCAGCAGCTCCCGGCCAGCATTGGGGCTGTCGCCATCGTCACTCGCCACGGCAGCAGCTAGGGGCCTCCGGCAGAAGAGCGTCGATAGGGACAGCCGCGAGCTCGTGACTGTCTCAACTTCGGTACTGGCGGGGAGAGCATGCATGGCCATGGGCACGCCGGGGGAGGCCCAACCGTCACCACAGCCGTCCTTGGTGGTGGCAGTGGCTGCCAGCGTGGCGGGGAACGTCAGCGCGTCGTCAGTCATCGGCATCCACTGCGAGAGCGACAGCGTCCGCACGACGCCCGGCCGGGCCGCCGGCACTGCCGACGTCGCAGGACGCACTGCCTCGCCCTCATCATCGCCGGCATCACTGTCTACGACAGTGTCTGAAGACGTTGTTGTGGCGCAGGGGCCCGCAGCGGCCTCCGCAGCTGGCGGCTGAGAGCGCAACAGGTCGTCGGGAGCCATGCCGGCGTCGGCGGCTGCCGCAGAATGCCAGCGGTGGTGATGGCCCCTCGTCGGGGCTGCGGCTGGAGACGAGGTCTGCCCGTCGGTGGCCGCCGCCGCTGCCGCCAGCGCCGCCTCCGTCTCCGGCCAGCTGCTGGTGATGCTGCGACGCGCCACAGCGGCCGACAGTGTCGTCAGCAAGCGTGCCCTGTCGCTGAGCAAGCACCGGCAGGCATGGCTGCTGGCGTGAGTCCTCATGGGCCCCGCGGCAAACCTGCTGAGCAGGGCGCGCCGCGTCGACGACCGCGTCCGGCGACCGCCGCCGGCGGCGGCGGCGGGGGGCGGCGCGGGAGCCGCCATAGCGGGGGGGGGGCCGCGCGCAGGAGGCACGGAGCGGCCCAAGCGAAGTACCGGATGTGCTTGGCCGCCTCGTTGCCGAGGTCTATGGCCTCCCTGCGTGCCGGCAGAGCCCTCGCTGCTGCCTATGGCTCTGGCCAGGGGACCCACTTCCAGGAGCCCAGCTTCTCTGACCTGAGGCTGCTTNGCCGGAGAGGACGCCATCGCCGCCGCCGCCGCCGCCGCCGCCGCGGCCGCCGCGAGCGGGGCTGCCGCAAGGACAGGGGCTAGGGGGCAGAGTGACGAGACAAACTTCCGCTCGGGCGACAATCATGCCGCCCTCCCTCCCTCCACCCTCCCTCCCTCCTCCCCCGATTTTGGCGGGAGGGCGCGCCTTCGCGCCAAAACTGGGCCCTCCAATCGGCGGCCGGGCGCGCGTCGCGCCACCTCCCACCTTCTCGGAAGACGGCGCCCGCCGCGGCACGGAGGCCGCGCGGGAAACCTGCTCTTCCAGAGAAGTGATATCTCCACAGCCTGCTGACGTCTTGGAAGGGGCACTCCCAGTCTTGGAGACTAGTATCCTGCTTTTTTACGTGGGTCACGGCGGAGTGCCTCTTTCCTGGCAGGGAGCTACTCAGACCTGATGTTGCTCACTCGTGGGTACTGAGCTTTCCTCTGCATCGTTTCTATGTTCTGCAGTGTTTTGTAGTGTAGTCCTTTTTCCGGCTCCTTTTTCTTTGGGTTTGGACATTGTCCATTCTTTTTTGGGCTGGCTTTGCCAGCCCCTCGTCTCTATGGGCGCGCACTTTCTTCTTTTACGTGGGTACTGGGCTTCCCTCTGCATCGTCTACGTGTTTCGTAGTGTTTTGTGGCGTAGTCCTTTTTCCGGCTCCTCTTTCTTTGGCTTTGGACGTTGTCCACTTCTTTGGACTGGCTTTGCCAGCCCTTCTTCTCTATGGGCGAGCACTTCTTCTTTTACGCCATCCCGGCTCCGCTGCGTGCACGGGGGCGAGCGGACCGGTACACATGACCTCCTGCGCGACGCCATGCAGGGTGTGTTCCTGGAGGCCGGCTACAAGGTGGCAGTGGAAAATTCGACAGTTATGCCCATCCAGCGGGGCGCCGACGGACTGCTTCACACCCGACGCTCTGACCTAGTTGCCATCCCGCCCGGTGGAGGTCCACATATCATCGCAGATGTGGTGACTGCAGATTGCGTCGACACTGCCAACCCCGTGAAATCGGCGACGCTCGCCGGGCACGCGGTCGCTGTGGCGGCTCGGAGTTAGGAGCGCAAGTATGCTGACCACCCTCTAGGCGATGACTTCGCGGCCCTGGCCATTGACGTTCACGGGGCCTTCGGCAGCGGCTGCTTGGATCTCCTCCAGCGGCTTGTCCGGCAGGCCATCGAGCCGCGGACGTTACACTCCCTGCAAATGCACTGCATGAGGCTGGGGATGTTGGAAGGAGATGAAGAGCCGCATGCGGAACACCTGGGCAAGCGACCGGGCAGCATTGAAGCAGGGCAGCTCATCTCGCTGTCCGAACGACGATCTATAATCCACTCCGAGTGTAAGCCAACACACGATCCGCTAGAAGGTGCAAGCAAAAGCTAGCTGCCAAAATGAAGAGGACCGCAGCGAATGATACAGTGAATACTGCAGTTTTTGCTCACACACGAGCTGGGGCTGAAAGCTTGCCTGCTCACCACTCAGTGGCTGCCACCAAGCAGCAGCAAGGTGGGTGAAAAGGTCAAGCTCTCCCAGCCATGCTTCTTGCTAGAGTTGTGGATGGCAACAATCAAGGGATGAGTACGTCTGCAGCAGGCCTGTCCAAACTCTACAAATGTAGCAGGCGGGTTTGCCTCCACCCCCTTGAGACTGAGGCTTGGCAAGCTTAAGAAAGGCTTGGCCAGGCCTAGACATGGGCTGAGAAAGGCTGCGGCGCAGGCATGGGGAGACAGCTGGTATAGCTTGCTTGACTAGCTCCTGCTTCAGCAGGCTATGAGCAGTGAGCAGCAACCGCCCAACGCACCCAGCTTGTTGACTGGCCACTTCCAAAGCATAACAAAGGAGGCCCCTCTCAAGGAGGCAGTAATGGCAGTCAGAGGTCAATCAATGGTGACTGAAACTCAGCCGTGAGCCAGCCAGCAGAAGTGGCAGGAGGTGCTTGTCCTTGCAGGACTTTGTTGAATGTTCAGATGTCTGGAGCCCTCACACCAACCTGTCCAGCACCTCTGCCACAGGCCAAGGTTGCATCCACAATTCATTGCTCAGAAAGAGCACTTTAGTAAATTGTGGTCGTCATGAAGGAGGTATGCGTAGGCTGCAGTCAATCCACTGCATGAAAGTGGCGCTGAGTTGGTGCGACACACTTGCCCTATATCTGCCGACATTCTTAGTCATCACCTTGCCCCTCACCCCCCATCATCATCCCCAGCATTACCCCAGGTGATGATTCACATCTCAGCCAGACCTAGGCATCAGAATCATTGGCAGCCTACTTCATATCAGGCAAGGTGAGTGGCAGCCTGAGTCATGTCCGCATCAGCTGGCTAGCTTTGGAAGTCCACATGGGAGGGAAATTGCATCAATTCGGGTTCACGGCTGTCACAACAGCAGGGCCATGCCGAATGGACGGAATCTGGCTAGACGAAGCTGGTGTGAGCTTGGCAGGCAGGAGCTGAGCCTCATGGAGTTGCGGGAGCAAGGGAGTGGAGCACTCCAGCAACGGCGGCGTCGGGGAGGGAGAGGGGCTGGACGAGGGAGGTGGCGATGAGGCGGACAGTGAGGATGGGGACAGGGCCACGGCAGGTCCCTCTGCTGGCAGCACTGGCTGTGAAGGTGGTGCGCCGCGGGACAACGATCCCACATTGGCGAGCTTCCGCCGCACCTTCTTGCTCGTCCCACTCCGCTTCTTCTGCGGCATGTCGGAGCCCTCCCGCCGCAGCGCCGCACCCTTGGCGGCTCTGCAAGGCCGCGTCAAGGGGAGTGAGTTGTAGTCTCCATGGAGAGAGAGCGCCTGCATTTGTGAGGCCAAGCTTTTCTCCAATTCTATAAGGACCATCTCAACCATGTGGCTAAGATAATGCTCAAAGCCACACATCATACCTCCCTCTCAGCACCTTGAAGGCATCAGTGGTTGCATACGGCAAGCTGGTCTTAGGATCCCGGTACCTGCAGCAAGCGCGCTCAGCTGCCTCTTGGTGGCAGCCCGTGCAAGCCGGCAGAAGCTGTCGCAGATCTTGGAGCGCCTAATGGCTTTGAGCTCCTCACAACACTCCAACTTTGAGGTAAAAGAGGAACTGGTCTCAGGGCCTTCACAAAGAGGCCTCACCTTGCTGGAAGGCCCGTGACAAAGCACAGCGCCGGAGCAGGAGCTGCAGGGCACAGCCACCAGCTTGTGATTTATGCGCTCTTGAGAGGCTATGCCCACAAGTGCAAGTCCAAGTGACTGGGTCGAGAAAAGATTGTCCAACATTGTGGGCTGGCAGTTTGCCGAGACCACGAATTTCAGGGTTTGGGTTGAGTGCATCAGCCCTGCACTTTCTTGTCCCACCTTTGGGCACCTTTGACCGGAGCGCCTCCGGGAGCTGAGCAGTCCGTGTAAACTCAATTGTGTTGCGGCCTGGCAAGCTCGTTGTGCAGGCATGTTACGGTGCTCCTGAGGCTAAGGAGTGAGGGAGTGCAAAGAGTGGCCCTGTTGGCAAGCGGATCTCCAAAGCGTGCAGCGCAGAAGGATACCTTCTCGGGAGACAAAGCGGATGAGGGGCCCCATGTAGGCGGCCTTCTGCACCACTGCTTTGCGCTTCACCTCCTCTTCCCGCGCCAGCATTGCCTCCAGGGACTGCAGATTGAGGATCTCTGTCATGACAAGCCGCCGGCCCAAAAGGTGGCATGTTGGCCTGGTGTCAGGGTAGATTTCTTTGCAGATGTTGCTGTCGGGCAAGCGGTCGAGGACATACATGTGAAATCGACGTAAAGCCGGAGCGGGGTTGGAGGAAGGAGATAGAGGTAGAGGGAAAGGGGGAGCAGAGAGGGGGGGGGGATGGCGGGGTTGCTTGGGCACCAGTCTGCGCGGCCTCGATGAGCATCTCCTCTTGTGTGCGTCTGCGCTCCTCCTCTTTCTTCTTCTTCACCACGACCACCTGCTGACCACTCCAGGCACGGCAACGCATGCGGAGCTTTGGCGTCAGGAGCCTCACAATAGTCATCAGAGCGCAAGGCCAGGCTTGCTTGCAGACTTCGGACGCAAGACCTCTAGCCTCAAAGCTTAGGAGTCCATATCTCGACCTGATTCCTGGACCCTAGGTCCCTAACCATGGACTGCAGATGTCAAGTTGGAAGCCCCATTGCCCCCTCACCTTGGCCGCAGCCTGCTGCTGCTTGGCGCGCTCGGCCTCGCGCTCGATGTCCTTGACGACGACAACTGTGCGCGTCGACTTGCGGCGGCCAGCCTCCCCCGGGCTGCTGAGCTCAGCAGCTGGGCTACTGCCGCCGAGAGGCTGGCCCTCCTTGGCCTCGAGCTGCCGCCGCTTGGCCCGGGTGGGCTGCCGGGTGGCTGGCGGCGGGGCGGCGCCACCTCCGCCGCCGCCGGCCGCTCGGCTGAGGTCCTGCAACGTCGAGGCCGAGCGTGGAGGAGGCTTCCTCTGTCGAGGCCGCGCCGGCCGTTGCCGCTTCCGCCTGAATCGCCACAAGAGGAGAGCGCCGCAGCCTCCTCCTCAGCAGGAAATATCAAATTCTCTCTTCTGGGCTGGTCAATCACAGCCATCGCCCTTTACTGGAAGAGTCTTTCATCATGTTGGCACCGCTGCCGGTATGCGTGGCTTTATGGAATTAAGGCCAGGGTTCGGAAGTAGGCCACTTTAATCACAGGTTTTGGCGCTTCGGAGCGAGAGATACTTAGGGTTTAGGGTTAGGTTTAGGGGGGCTTTAGCGTTTGGGGTATGCGTTCGGTTTTAAGGAAGTAGGGTTTAGGGTTTCCCAGCGGCCGACAGCGGCAACCGTAGAGGTGAGTCTGCAGCGCCCCAGCTGACCTGCCTCCGACGCCGTCATCGTCGCTGCCGCCGACGCCCTCGCCCCCGGACGACTCCTGTCACCCCGCGGTACAGCACCCGCCAGGACAGCTGTCAGCCGCGACTGACGACGGGCGGCCGCCGCTGCGCCAGGCAACGGGCTGCTCGATCAGTCACAGCGGCGGCGGTGGCGACGGCGGCGGTGGCGATGGCTGTGGCGGAGGCGGCGGCAATGGCTGCGGCAGCGGCGGCCGCGGCGGCGGCGGCTCACGTCGCTGTCGAAGAAGTCGCTGTCAAACTCGTCCTCCGGCTCGGCGTCGGGCTCCGCCTCGAAGTCCTCGTCGCCGTCCCGCTGCGCAGCTCCGCCAGCCGGGCGAGCGGCCGGGTGAGGCCACCTGGCGGCGGAGCCACGGCGGCGGCGGCGGCGGCGGC
>WELB01000388.1:0-39640 GCA_009602725.1 Spirogloea muscicola
GGAGCAGAGCACCGAACGGGTAGCGGCAGGGACCCTGTCCTGGGCCACCAGCTGACAGACTTGGAGCAGCGCCATAGAGGGTAGGGGCTGGGGATGGCCAGCCCAAAAAGACTGGACAGGGTCCAACGAGCCAAAGGGGGAACGAGAAAAACCACACTGGGAGACTATATATCACTCAATGCTAGATCTGCTCGGACAGACAGCACAGCTCTAAGGGCATGCGACAGGCAGCCAAACCGAGCTTGTGAGCTGTTGACGCAAATACACTATATATTCAGAGGGCGCCATCGCTGTGATGTGACGCCCCACCTCTCCGCGGCAAATCAGACCGCGTGGCCTAATGGATAAGGCGTTCGCCTCCGGAGCGAGAGATTGCGGGTTCGAGTCCCGCCGGGGTCGACATGCTTTACTTTTTCATTACGCCCGTTGTTATTTGGTCATTTCACGAGTCTTATAATGAATGGTTGTTCCATTAAATGTTCACGGTGCCTGTCAATCGAGCTACTTCTTCTGCTGGCGAATGCGTTCATTACCAAAGTCCTTGACTAGTACCGCTGCAACAATCCCAAGCTTTCTTTAGAATGTGCACCCTGGCAATGCCTTGGCTGCCGCTCAGGATCTACTCTTCCAATTTACGGCAATGGCTATTCCAGTCCGAAGGACTGGACAATGTCTGCAAGGGTTGGAAGGAAAGATACTAGTCCTCAAAACGTCAGCAAGAGGCGCCTCAAGATAATGACGGGTCGTCATTGTACCTGCTGCGCCTTGTGAAGGTTGACCCAGTGGTCATTGAGCGGAACTATCATGACGACAAGTTTTGTGGTATACTTAGCAGAAGCCATGTGGTTGATTCGTTTACATAAGTTTGCCGTAATCAGGTACATGAGCCATATATATGCTTGAATTTCGTTAAAGTCTGGTTTGGATATTTCACTTCAAGACCAGGACCATTTCAGATGCTTTAAGACCAGGACACTCGAATGCAATCCGAATGTCCTAGGCTTCATTGTAAGCTGTATCATGGCTTAAACTATGTGGAGTCTTGTTTCAATAAAGGTTGACAACGGGTTCTCTGGAGAAGACTTCAGACATTCTGTTTCAGTCCCCATGAATACATGCCACCGACTTAATGAATCTGCAACCTGTGTTGCCAACTTAGAGCAGTGCAATCAGGGCACAAGTAGGCTCAGTTGACAAGGTCTTGTCCGCTTGGACGACGAGCCGTTAGGGTAGGCCCACCACCCTTGAGAAATTTGTGTATCAGTTGCACTGTGGCCTTGTGTCCAAGATTATATGGAACAATAGATGACAACTCTCAGCAATTGAGGAATAGATCCTCGATGACAACGGCCACTTTGGCAACTCTGCTAGATCGCATTTCAGAGACTTCCATAACGGCTAATAGTCACCGAACACCAAATAATACACAAGAGGTGTCTAAATACACCAAATATTCTTTTGTTAACCAGGTATCGAGAGACTGGACAAGCGCCAGATTTTCAAATCTTGGTAACTAAAAGTGATCAAGACAAAGATGTAGACAATGCCAGTAGCACATGTGCTAGTCTCTAGGGCCTGCCAAAGTAGCTAGAGGTTCCAAATGTAATCAACATATCCTGTACTCTAAGCTGACCTCAACGTTTACGTTCCGTGCTGCATGGCTATGTTTGCGTCAAGCTACTCGCAGTGCCTGCTACCGAATGATTAGCCTCCACCCTTAGCTGGCAATCTCCAATCGATCCACTTCTACCTAGACACCACAGGTGCACATCCAGGCTTGCGCAGCAACCCTGGTGGCGACCACCATGGAGACAATGGTATACTGTGTTCAATGTACAATACACTCCGACCTAGACACATGAGGAGGGTTGCCCACATTGCATGGTGTCGCAACATGTCAAAATTGTGTCGTCCGCTAGTGCTTCCTAAGCAAGGACTTAGTTTTGTTTGCCACAGCGGTGCTCGTCCAGGTGTTCCACACCTTCACAAGGGGAAGCAATACAAAAAGCACCGAACATCACATGCTGTTCTTGGGCAGCAAGACCTGCTAAGCTTCTGCAAGCTTGCAAAAAGTCTCGCTACTGTACTCCACTCCCTAGTTGCATATAGGAAATTTACTAGCAAGTGCGATGAAGGCTATTTCAATAATGCACATGAGTTCATAGCTGCTGGTGCCTACTACTTTGATTAGCGTTCTTACATGAAGCTTGCCCTTGGAGCCACCGACCGCAAGTAGGTTTGGGGAGTCGCGGCAGAAGGACAGAGAGAAGATGGCGCCCTGCTTCGCAAGCAATGAGGTCTTTGAGGCAGCATAAGCCCAGGGAGCTAGGTAATGACAATGAGGAACAACAAACCGGCCACATTCTATAATCTTAAGGTGAAGGTGCAGGCAAGAGGGTGATAAGCGAAACTTCTCACCACTTTGGGATTGATGGACGTTAAACATGACGGTGCATCATTTGTAGTATCCCATATCTTCACCTGCGAATCGAGGGGAGCAATGACATCAGCTTGACTCCCTCTCCACAGCCATGACATCACCTTGACTCCCTCTCCACAATCTATAGAAGGTTGGAGGTCCACATCCCATCTCCTCGCAAAGATCCAGAGGTGCACACAGTCCAACTCACCGTCTTGTCGGTGGAGGCTGTAGCGAGCATCTGCATGAAAGGCCAGGCCAATCCGATGGCTCATTATACTCTTCTAAGGACACATTGCCAACTCCCTAACACCAAAGCATTGTATGTCATGAAGTCTGTGCAGAATAAGCAGGTACACAGAGGGGGGGGCTGTGTGAACGGCTGTACATGTGGTGTCACGTAATTGAAGGACAGGCTGCAGGTAGCCTTGTCATGGGCGTGCAGCCTGTAGAGGGCCTGCACGTCTGAGCGGCCACTCCCGGTGCCAGGCTCCGAACCTCTCCGGACGTCGTGACAGCACACAAGGCCGTCCTCAGTGCTGACCTGTGCCACAAGCACCAGTAATCACCCCACATGTCAGGACGTCCACAAGTTGGTGCTAGTAGCGCCAGCGCTCTGCCGGATCATGTGCTAGACTTAGACTAAGCCCTTGCAGTCTATGTTAACCCAGTCGCCCATTACATGACAGCATGAGATACCTGCTGGCTCAGTGCAGGCACATACAAGCAAGCAAACTGCACAGGGCATGTGCATCTCCTACTTAAATCAGAGTGTGCCTGCATTGTTACCACGAAGTTCTGCACCGTGTGGGGGTCCCAAGCCAGGCATTCAACGTCTGCAGACATTGACCAGCGCAGGGCTGCTTGATCAGGCAGCCTCATATCCACCTGCCTCCACCGAGGACGAATCTATGTCAATCAAAGAGGTGACAAGCGAAACCCAATGGCAATTGCCAGGCTCAAGAGTTGTCGTGCCTTTACTGTGTTCAGTGTATATTTAGGAAAATGAGATCCCCAAGGTGATACAAATCTCAGGAAAACGTCAAACAATTTGGAGACACATCTTTTTGTACTTGTACAAAGCCATTCCCTGAAAGAGGATATTACAGTGTCTCACCAGTGCGGTGGTCTTGTCGAATGACCCAGACAACAATCCCGTCGGCTCTGTGGGGTTCCAGGCTACAGCCTGAACTTTATCAGCATGGTGCCTCATCGTGTGTGCACATTTGCCGGCAACCACGTCCCAGACCTTCACCAACTTGTCCGCGCTGCAGCTTGCCAACACATTCCTGAACTCGGCGTTCCACGAAAGGCCAAGAACAGCACCCTTGTGGCTGCCAGCTCTCAACTGTATCACAGTGACAGTCTAGTCAGGACACAAGCCAATAAGACTGAAATAAGTCAGTGACAACAGGAATTGAGCTGCTAATATATACATACACGCAATCAGAGAGCAGATAGGTAATACAAGGGAATCAAGAGAGAAAGGGAGGGAGAAGAAGGCGCGCGGTGCACATGCAATAAGGAAAGGCTACACCGAGCTAGTCCACCATACAGGCAGCAACATAACAAAAAGCACATCATCTCTAGGAGCGGAGTACCCACTTTTGACTTCCGCCCGTTACCAAGTTTTTGCTTTGTCTTCTTGACAGACGCTCCTCCCAGAACCACCGCAGGTTCCACCTCATCAGCCTGGACACATGCAAAGGTGTGAGAATCTGAGCTTATGAGAACCTGCCATGCCCTGCCACGGTGAAGTGGTTAGGGTCACTGCTCCACAGAGAGAAAGCTAGAGGAGCTATTGATCATACCACAGCACGGCTGTTTTGCCGGCTGCAGCTTGGGTGTAACCTTTACGTCTGACTTCTATACTTCTCAAATGCAGATGAAGGGTCATCTTGCTCGTATGACGTGGTTGAGTCAAGCAGCTACCAAGGGTGGCTCAGGTGGGGGACAACTACATGCCTTATTCAGGTCCCAGATTTCAATCTCTGGCTGCATTGTCCCAACAGCAACGAAGCTACCTGATAATCAGGCCAACGAGCACGGTGCTATTAATAGCAGTTTGAGAGCCAGCCAATTGACATACTCCCCAGATTGACATCAAGCATATAAAAGGTGAGGAATTAAAGGAGCAGGCTGCATTTCCAGCTGAAAATTACTACCGTGGTCAGCATCAGCCCATGTCGGTTCACCTCGCGCTCCATCGCCGGACGTGGAAGGGCCGCAGTCGAGCCACGCGAGTGCGAGCGGAAAGGCTGGGAGCAGAATGTCATGGTGCACATACATGTTCCCGCCCTCCTCCTCTGCTGTGGACCCTGCCTCACCCTCTTCGTACACCCACACCTGTGCCGACCCCGCCAGGCCGCAGTATGCGTTGATTCTCATGGTGCAATAGATGCGTCAAACGTCTGCCTTCCCAACATTGCCATGAATCCTACCGCTGGAGGCCTTAATGTTCCGTTGGAGGCCTCAGCCTCGTTGCTCAAGTAAGGACCACCTGAACCTTCCAGGTTCTCCCAAAAAAACCGCCACAGTCATGCACTACTGTGACTTGCAGCGGCCCAGGAAGAGACCTATGCTTCCTGCACTACACAACAGCTTCCACCTTTGGGAATGATTGAGTACCTCTAGGAGGCTGACTTCGTCTTCGTTTCTGGCCGCGAGGATCAGAAGGTCCGAGTCGCGAAGCGTCATGTCGTCAGCGTCCTCCTCGTCTTCCTGGCGAAATCAAACAGTGACGCAGGCAGGCGAGGCATCCATGAGGACCACTGAGCAGGAAATGTTCGACTGCGACTGAAGTTCCATAGCTGCAGCCTGGAAACCGACCCTTGTGCCTCCTCCGTCAGCGGCAGTGGCACACGGCACCGACGCTGCAGCTCAAGGACCCCGGCACAGTCCCTGTCGCATCCCCGTGCCAGCAACAGGAGTAGAAGTGTGGCCGTCTCATGCGCCATCGTTCTACTACGGATGCAGGCAGGCAGCTGGCCTCGTCCATTGCTAGACTTGGGCAAAGGACGCCCACCTCCGCGTCGAGGATGTGGGGGTCTTCCTCCAGCGGCCCATAGTACGCCGCACCCAGCCCGCCATTGCCGAAGATGCGTAGCTCGCCTGTCGCCTAGACGAGCTCAGCATCTCAGCGCGGGGCCACAGCAGCAGCCGCACCTGGCAGAGCCGGCACAGCGGAGCAGCTTCATCACCGCAGCAGCCGCAGCCACGCCGAGTCCGTGCGGCGGCGGTGGAGGCGCACCGGCGGCGTCGTCGGCGTCCTCGTTGTCGTAGGCGTCCATGTTGAGCATGGCCAGGTCATCCACAAGCCCGACGCCGCCGCCCCCATGGGCTGCCGCCGGCCCGGCCCTGCGCCCGAGCTCGACGGCGATGGCCCTCGCCCGCGCCGCCGGGTCGCGTGCCGCCGCCGCCGCCGCCGCGTCCGCTGCCGCGTCTGGCTCCCGCCGGTCCTCGTCTTCCCGGCCTCCTTCCTCCTCCTCCCCGCCGTCGCTGTCCTCGTCATCGCTCCGCACCTGGCTGCAGGCACGGGGCGGCGCGAATCGGGCGCGGGCCACAAGGGACGCCGCGAGAGGCAGCGCCACCCGAGCGAGCGCCACAAGCACAGCCGACGGCACGGAGGGCGATCTGGGAAGGAGGCGGGGGCGCGCCCGACCTNCGGCGGAGAAAGCGGAGAGGGAGTTACGCAGGTAGGGGGGGGGGGGCGGGGGGCTTAAACCCTTCAAAGAGGATACCGGGGCCTTAAACCCCCCTGGGCAGGATAACCCCACCTGAGCGGTAACCGCGCCAGGGTTACGGCCTCGGGTTAGGCCGAGCCGGGGAGCCACGCCCCCCTCCGACGTGGCAGCCGCGTGGCGCCTCCGTAGCCCCCGAGGCGGCCGCTGGACGCCACGTCACTCGCACCCGCTCCCCGAACTGGGGTGGCAGCCTGCAACCCCCCTCCCCGCCGCCACCGCCGCCGCCGCAGCTCCCGCCGCAATATCCGCCGCATCTCCCGCTGCCTCCGCCGCCGCCGCCACCGCCGGCATGGCGTCGTCGGGCGGAGCCGGCGAGGCCGCCTCCGCGCGCGACGTCCCCGGCGACCCGCGCTCCACCGCCTCCGCCGTGCTGAACGCCGGCACCTCCGCGGTGCAGAGCTTCCGGCCCCTCGGCGCCGTCCACGCCCACCTCTGCGCGTGAGTGAGCTGGCGCCGGCTCGAACCCCTGCGCTAGCCCTGAAAATTTCTTAGAGCTCTGGGAACCGCCTTGCTACTGTGCCGTCAGCTTCGCCTTGTGATTCCGCCACTTTCCTCACGTCTTTCCCGCCCACTGACGTTCTCGTTGATCTGGCGGCGCGCTGCCGTTACGCCAGGCTTCACTTCTACGCGCACGACCTGTCGCGGCAGGTGGAGGCGCACCACTACTGCGCGCACCCCACCGAGGACTTCCACCAGTGCCTCATCTACGACTCGGACGAGCCCGGCGCGCGGCTGATCGGCGTGGAGTACGTAGTGGGGGACGCCGTGTTCGCGGGCCTGCCCGAGGAGGAGAAGAAGCTCTGGCACTCGCACGAGTACGAGGTCAAGTCCGGCATGCTCATCATGCCCCGCGTGCCGGGCTTGGCCGAGAACCAGATGATGAAGTCACTCGTCAAGTCCTACGGTTTGGCTCCTCCTCCACGGCCCGACACGAGAAATTGTAGTAGCTCAAATCATAAGCCCAACTGGAGACCAACCATTACTTCAAGTGCGTACGCCTGCTCAACTCGCGCCTGCTGAAATCCGGGAATGTAAGAGAGTTGTGTCTGCTATTCTCCGCTCCGTCCTTGCTCCTGAGACTAATCTGTGCCTCACAACGCGTCTCTGATGCATGCTGTCATGCGTAACTGCGAGCTGCAGGTAAGACTTGGCACTTCTGGCAGTTTGACAAGGGCGACACTCTGCCGCTTGGCACACCCCAGCTCATGATGTCCATGACGCAGGATGGGCAGGCTTATCCAGCTCTGTTGAAACGTAAGCTCGCTGAGGACATAACTGGCTGTTATCTCAGTGGCGCTATTCGAGTTTCTGCTGCGAGAGTCTGCCTTATGTTCTGGTCATTCAGCCAGCGACAGCTTCACCAGCTCTGGCGGAGATTATCCCCAAGGTCGATTGATCTAGGCAAGACTTCCCAGTCGTCATTTGGCCTGCCTGTGCAGATATTGAGCAGAAGTATGATGTGTCGTTGATGGAGAAGAGGCAGCAGAGAAGCAGCCTGGAAGGGCCAGCAGGAGGCGTGCACCCTCTTGCTGATCACTGGAAGACTGGCCGTGCTTTCCAAACAAAGGTTGAGGAAGCCAGGGCGGACTGAGGTGACCAGAGCCGCAATGTATTGAGGGCTTGTCCTGCTGCCCGCTCATCAATTATTCTGCAGGATTCTGTAAGGCCATGGGCGATCATGGGCACATACTTACTACCTGCCTTGTGGCATTGCCTTGGTGCATACCAAACAAGCTGGTCATTGTGATGCCCACCTTACTTTCACTCTCCTTGGGCACGAGATGCCACATACAGAATGCACATTACAGTCTCATGTCACATCCACAGGTGGAACACATAGCTGCCACTCAAGACGCAGTGGAAGAAGTTTTGACATGGTCTGTCCACATAATTTGGGATTCTGAATGGCATGCATCTGATGACAGTTGTAGTCTGAGATGCAGAAGCCGGGAACAGAGGCAAAGTGATATTATCAGCTGTGTCAAAGAGGTGCATGAGCTGGGTGCTGCAATGTTACTGCAAGAAGTCGCTGTGACAGAGGACCAATATGGTGAGGAATGTAAATAACCAGGCAAGGAGTGGTGTGATGGTGGATACCAATTTGTGTCAAATTTAGCTTGTCCAGCCCTGCTAACATACTGACCTGGATGTCAAGTACATCGGCACTTGTGCAAATATACAAAAATATTTCAATTTACGAATAGCTTACAACAGCTACACACTTATCTTGCCTTACTGGGGGCCCACAGTAGAGAGAGCTGCCCATGAGAATCCTACACCTTAAATGTCTAAATTATTTGCAAGAACTACGTCCTCACTAGTGGTTTTCGTCTGAGGAGGATTCAGAGAGCTGTAACTGAGGACCACTGCCACTGCCACTGCCACTGCCAATTTGTGAGGAATTTAAAGTATCGTAATGCAGGAAATGAAATCCAAATGGTGGATACCAACTTGTGTCAGTACAACATGTCCAGCCATAGTGACCTACTTACATAGTACACTTCAACTACACCACCTCTTACGCAACAAAACAAATGTACCAATATACAACAGCCAAAATAACAGCTACTTATATTTCTGCCTTACTGGAGGCCACCACAGCAGGTAGAGCTGCCACTGCTGACCTACACCTCAGCATCCATATCATCTACAAAAAACACATCCTCACTAGCGGTTTCATCTGAGGAGGACTCAGAGAGTGCCAACTTACTGCAAGCAAGCCCAAGACAAGAGTACATCAATACTAGAGAGATATATCCGCAGTGATTGACTACTTCTCTTCACTTCAATGCAGTAAGATCAGCCAAGTAATCTGACAGCAACTGCCAAATGCACAAATCATACGGTGAAGTGGCCAATATCGATTTAGCAACACCAAGTGGAACTGACCTCATGCATTTACAACTAAAATACAGGATGCGCCTCAACTTCTTGTTGTAAAAGAAGTAATTGAAAGACCACCTGTGCATGTGGGCACATGAGACATAAACATCATAAGCAAGCTACCCCAGCATGCATGTGTGCGAGACTGCTATTAGAAGGGACAAGTCCAAGTCAGGCATACCAAGGGCGCGACCTGAGAAGCAAATTGCACATGCTCAAATGACTTAGCTGGGACACAGCATTTGTCAGGGACACTTGCTACTGGGACTGCTGCACATCATGCCATTGAACTTACATGCTGCCCTTCTCGGCGAAGGGATCACCATCAAGCTCACTCTTATATTGATACACTTCACAATCTGCAAGGCCTATGACCTGCATGCACGTCCATTTAAGTGCTGAGCCTTCAACCTGTGATGATGACCTTGCCAAGGCGAAGCATTTGGTATATGTGCAACAAGAACAACCTTTGTTCCTGCCACAAGGCAGGAACATGCTCGCGAGGAAAGCAGCAGGATATGTACCTCATCGATGGTGCTCCATAGACCTTCCAAAAGGGGGGTATCATCTCCAACTTGAAGTTCCCACAGCTGTGGCAAAGCAGAAAATGCTGTCAACATCCATGACGTAAGCAAGCACCCATAGTACAGTATATGAATTTAAGAAAACGAGAATTGCTCAAGCTTCACGCACCAGAAAATGACCTGCAGTGCTAACAATTGCAAAGGCAAGAATCAGAACGTGGGGAGGAAGACTGCATGTGTGACCTTCAGCCCTCACCTTTGATACTTCCACAAGACTTTGTTCTATTTGCTGCTTTACAAGGATGACAGCGCACTCCTTGGTGAAATGACGTGCTCTCAGCATACTGTACAATTTGGCCAGGCACTGGATGCTTAAGCGTCCTCCCAGCTAATTGGCTCTAGGAGGCGTTTGCTTGTACCAGCAGCATTTGCAAGAAGTGACTGAAGTGACTAAACAATACTTTCTCTGTGGAAGACCCATCCTGCTATTAACACTTGATTGTCTCTGACTGTCGTCCGCAGGGTACAAGTAGGAAATGGAGAGATTCGAACTCTCAGCTCTCGTAAGAGCAACGGCTAGAGCCGCTTGTCAGCCACTGACAACATTTCCTATTATTACAGCGGCTTGGATTGCTTGCTTGCTTTTCTGCTAGCAAGTGTGACCCAGTGCTCCTGTGAAGCTCTATCTGTTGTGTTGTGAAGCAAGACGTGGAAGAAGCAAGCTGCCTCACAGACTCGATCTCTTTCACAGTCAAAATCCTTGGTATTACAATGGACATGGTGAGTGCTTAAGCATGTCCACATCTGTACAGAGATCTCTTAAGCAAACCATAAGGAGAATGGTCAAGGCTCACACACCTGAAATCGTAGTCTGGATACATGTGGTTGAGGGTGAGGATCAAATATATGAGTGTCCTTCGACTGAAGATGCCCAGGCACAAAGTGAAGTTGTCAACCCCTTGAGGTTTAGAATTTCTGCTTCGGCACAAACCTCTATGCTTTACAGAGGAGATGCGATTGTTCTCATAGGAAAGCAAGCAAGGGTACGGCCACTCTGGACACAGTAACAACACTACAGGCAGATCCATACATTGCAATGGAACAGCATCTGTAGAACTCAAGAAACTCATGACAGGGTCCGACAGAGTCCCGCAACATGACCAGATTGCATAACCATACATGCAATGATAGCCTACGACGCACAATGCACATGACAGGCATCCAATCTCACCTTCCAGAGCTCGTCAGAGGTCCAAGAGGGGATGTGGCAAGATCTTGTGGCGACGTTGCCAGAGAGTCTATGACCTGCAGAATGTAGCGTGAAAAGGGTGGGAAGCTGCTTGGGCAAGGGTACATAGATGACAACTAACTTCCCCCCTCATGTCGACATGCCACAGATTTAAGCAGACTGAATAACTTGACAGCTGCTGACCTCTTGCTCCAGACTCCTGGAAAGCTTCTTGTCAAATCCAGCAAGCTTACCTGCAATATTCAGTAAGAGCAGATCTTATGCCAGCTCGAGAGTAGTGACCAGACCATCAAAATTGCATGATGGTTGATTGGAGAAAATACTGAAGCTAGCACACGGGCAATGCCAGGAACTTCACATCATGCTTGGAAGCTGCTCCTGCAGCAACCTCAGACATGTGTGCACCAGTAGTAATGAACAGATACAAGCCCTTTACTGTGCACTCACATGAGTATGCCTCCAGAACACCTTGTATGAGGTGGTCTCCAAGGTTGACATGGCTGAGAAAGGTGTTCAATCTGCAACAGCGCCTTCAAGAGTGTCAACAACCTCATTAGACATCTCAGCCAACCAGAAAGGATTTGCGATAGTTGCAACAATTGTTGGCTGCAGCGTAATACCCATCATGGGGATGAGTCAGGCTCTAATGATGAGCAGCCACGACCTCCTTAAGGAGATCATTTGTGGATTGCTTGCAGGGGTGAAAAGAACCTTGCAGGCTTGACGGAAAGGGTCTGCTATCGCACCTTGCCAGTGGAGTGTACTCCAGGAACTTCATGTCGCGTCTGACAGGTGCAATGAACTGCGTCGTGCTTCTGACGGAACGGCTTCTGACACAACCGCCCTAGCTATCCTGTAGGCCTCAGCAATGGAACAAACTCGCACATGCAGGCAATGCCTCCATGCCTGGAAGCTCTTGCAGGCTGCGCAACTGCAGTTTCCTGCTGTGGACGTTGTCGGAAGACGTTCCAGGCCTTTCCACAACAGCACACGCTCTCTCTCTGTCAACTGCCAGCCGCGAAGAGCAGGGCCCTGGGAGGCGCGACGGCACCGAGACTGGCTGCGGCGGCGGCGCGCGGCCAGCCGTGCAGTGGCGGCGGCGGCGCCATGGCGCGGCGGGCGCTCGGGGACTGCGGCGGGCTTCTCCTCCGGCGCCGACCTCGGCGCCAGGGGGTCGTCGATGCAGCGAGAGAGCACTCGCCCATTGAGAATACAGTCAAACCTTGTTATAGGCACGTCGGCCGGTTTGGCGAAAATATGTGACTATATCGAGGTGTGCTTGTTCGTTGTAGAGGCACTATTGCCCCCAAATGTGCTTCTACCGTGACAATCAGCAATATATCAAATTATATTGAAAATGGCTTTTTGGGTTTAGGTTTAGGGTTAGGGTTTTAAAACTAGACCCTAACCCTAGACCTCAACCCTAAACCCCACACCCTAAACCCTAAACCTCAACCCTAACCCCCTGTAGAGAATATGAGAAATATGTTGATTTGTTTTCATATAGGCACTTCTAGTGGGGGAATCTGCCCCGAAAACTGTGCCTGTACATACAGGCACGTTCCTGTATCGAGTCACATTTGCCGGGGGAAAAAAGTGCTTCCCGCAAAATGGTGCCACTATCAAGGTTTTGCCATAATGTGCCTATATCGAGAGGTGCCTATAACAAGGTTTGACTGTAGGGTCTGGAAAAGCCAGCCCAAAAAAGAATCAACGAAGGACGAGAAGGGGGCCAGGGGTGTGAGCTATGATGCCGCGGCCTGTTCAAACATGTGGAGAGCCCGGGCCCGTGGATTGAACGACCGTGGTGGCTCAAATTGGTGGGGGAGCGTCGCTTCTGAGATTCCCTTCTGGGCCCCGGGGATGCTCCTGCCTCCGTGGCCACTTGGGCGCCTGGGCGGCGGTGGACCGGACCGGGGGCGGTTGCCGGCACCGGTTGTTTCGCACCGGCACCGGCCCACACCAACCGGATGCGCCCCCCCGTGGGTTTAACCGCATGGCCCGGTCGCGGCGGGCCGGCCCCATCCTCCGCGACCGCCTGCGGTGTGGCCCGACCGGGCCGGTCGTTGTGGAGCGCTCCGGATGGCTCGGGCTGGCCGCCACGCGGCAGGCGCAGAGCGCGAGCGGCCCCTTCGGCGCGAAGGGGCGAGGTAGGCAGCGGCCGAAAGGCAGAAGTCATCAAATGCGGCATCCCCGCACGCTAGAATCTGACAATCCTAGTTTCTATAGCAGCGGGGAAGCGGGAAGTGCGTCCTAACGGTATTCCAGGAGCGCGGGCCATCCGCGGCGCCTGGCGTCGCGGAAAGCCCGCCCCGGGGGGGGGGGGACGAGCCGGGGCCCCGGCCGAGCCGCCACGTGGCGGTCTGCGGAGGAAAGGGGGAGGGGCGGCCTCGTGCGGGGCGTCCGCACACGAGGCCGGCCTGGTCCCTGCTCCCCAAGCCCAGCCGGGCTTCTTAAGCGGCAATCCTGCCACTGTCTCCGAAAGCCCGGACGACCCAGCTGCCCCCCCCCGGCCCACCCCGCTCTGCTGGCCCCAGCCCTCGCTCCCGCTCCCTCGCCACCCGGCCTCTGACTCCCTCCCACCACCCAACTTCAACCGGCGCCGCCTCTGGCTGCTGCGCATTTCCCCTTGCTGAAGCAATCAGTCCGAAGCACTCTGACCCAATGGTTGCCGCAAGCTCCGGCAGCCGCTCCTGCAGCCAAGGCTGCACGTCCTACCAAGCTACAGCGCATGAACCCAGCCGTACTCAGGTGAGACGCTCGCCCACTGCCTGTGCATGGCGGCATTGTACGACTGCATAAGTGCACAGCAGTCCAAATTCACAGCTGAATGAAGGGTCAGAAGTCCTTCGTTGTAGTTCATGCACAGCTGGCGCCCGTCCTGTGCTAGCCGGCATAGCTGCTATTCTGGTGTGGCTGCATTGTGGCCATCCAGTTGCCAGGCTTCCGAAGTCCTCCTTGCCAGTCGTCGAGCTTGAAGGCTGTTCCTCACTTTGCTCAATTGCTCCTACTTGATGCAGTGCATGGCCTTCCTGGAACTCGACCTGCAGCTGGCCTTCCGCAAGACAGCAGCATCACTTCAAAATCGAGACCTTCATCCTGGTGCAAGAGCCCTTCCCGGCAAGGTTCGGGCGTACATACCTTCTGAGGACAAAGCGTCCTCAGGCGTTGCCAGACAGGATGATGCTGCGCCGACCGTGACCAACGTCTTCGGCAGATTTGAGAAGATGGACTTGGTAGACGATGTACCAGCTAGGCGACTGCATGAGAATTCCAAAATGGTCGCCCAACTCGCGAGCCCGACAAAAGTCGAGCTGCCGCGCTGCAGCTATCCTCCCTTCGAGGCTTCTGGAAGAGGGCAACCTGAGGATGCCTCAAAGACAGAGACGAAGAAGCAGAAGGCCGAGAAGTTGCTTGAGTTTCTCTCTAGCAGCCAAAATGCTAGCCAGCCGCCTCCCACATCTCCGTCATACACAAGTGAGAGTGGCCTTGCTCTGGAGAAACTACTGCACCAGCACTGGCTTGTGCAACATAAGGCCTTCTTGCAAGAGCAGCAGCGCAGGCAGGGCATGATGTTGAGGAGGCAGCAGCAGCAAAAACATTTGGGCTGCTGGCAAAAGAGCAAGGTAGGACAGGGCAAGCCACTGTGGCAGAGGCGGTGCATTTCAAGGCCCAAGACACTGACTGTGCAGTCAGCAACCTGAAGAGTGACTGGCCTTCTTTGTCGAGGCTGCGGCTGCAAGAGATCTACAGGCATGGTCATGCACAGACAATCATAGCATCTATGTAATTCATGTGGAGAATGGCCAAAAACGACTTCCTATTATGCATATTATTGTACTTAGATTATGTACTCTAGGCAGTGGGCATACTGCAATGCCACGGACTGCACTCGCTCGTACAGCATAAGGAACACATCAGTGCACGCTTGTAATAGAGTGGAGCCCTTGGCATTCTGCCGCAGCTGTCGTGTTGTCACACTTCTATGTGTTCACGTGCAGTCTCATCTTTGTCACAGCATTGCACCCTGGTTGGACGGGTTAGTGAGACGGCCACGGCAAGGAGAACTGGAGCATGTGAGCTTGTACCCTCAAGCAACAATATAAAAGCGCTAATCCTGGCTCTTCAGTGTGTCGCATTTGAATGCTGCAAGCTGGTCATAAGTACGGCTGTCTAGGTCAAAGTTTGAGCACACTTCCATTGACCAAGTAGGCAGTTGTCTTGCATGTGAGATACACCTGTTGGAGTGACGGTCCTCAAAAAGCTCTGAAGCATATCCCTCTCTCACTTTGTTGTGAAAAGAAAACGAATCAGTGCTCAGTGAAAGCTGGATAGCTCTGCATTTCCACAGTTTTACTTTCTTTTTATTACCTACTTACCACTCTTCGATTACTCTTCACCTACGCGAATCAGTGTTAAGGGGGGTGACCTGTGTCAGCAGTAACTGTCGTAGGTGCAATGACAGTGGTCACAACAGGAGAAAGGACATGGTAGGCCAAATGCAATGGACAGGACACACTTGACCACTCGTCGACTTCACTATGGATAACCTTCAGCAGGCCCAAGACGGCTTTCCATTGTCCAGGCCACCTCCTGGCCCTCGGAATCAGTGCACAGACTCATTGGCTTGGCTTGGCCTCCCTTTGCGGCTGCTAACCAGGGCTTACTGAAGCGGCAATTTCCAACAACTGCTTGTCTCCTGCGTGCCACTCCCGCTTTCTGTCTCCGTCTGGAGCTTGTTAGCCCTCGTTCGAAGGCTGGCCTTATCTGTGGCCCTCGCCGCCATCGGACGAGCTACTTCCCGCCACCTGGAGAGCACCGGGGTGATGCCCGTCCGAACTCCGCAAAGGGGTCCCTCGGACGAGGCGTGTCGATCTGGTTGGCGTCCCCCTGCGAGGTGGCAAGCGGCTCCTCATGGACGTCGTCCTAACCGACAGCTTCCGGACGAAGGGACCCGTAACTTCTGAGACCGGCTATGCTGTGAAGGCGGCCGAACAGACGAAGTTGCACAAGTACAAGGACCACCCGGCGGGTGATACCTTTTTACCCCCTGGCCGTGGACATCCATGGGTGTTACGGGGGTCGGTGATCCTCGTTACTTCCGCTGCTGGCATCTCAAGCTGACCAGCGGCGCCGGGAACAGGGTGCAGCCCTTCCGGTGGCCTTGTCCATTCTTTTGGGCTGGCCTTTCCCAGCCACCAGTCAATCTGGCCGCGCTTTCTTCCGGTGG
The DNA here is from genome assembly GCA_009602725.1 of Spirogloea muscicola. Taxonomy (NCBI): domain Eukaryota; kingdom Viridiplantae; phylum Streptophyta; class Zygnematophyceae; order Spirogloeales; family Spirogloeaceae; genus Spirogloea; species Spirogloea muscicola. The sequence goes on from WELB01000388.1 coordinate 16,049, forward strand.
CTCGGTGCCTTTGGGTCTTGTGTCCTGCTACCGTCTGCGATTGTCTAAGTCCCTACAGCGGTCCCAAGCGCTTGCTTTGCACCGCCGTGCCGGTCGCGCCCTTGCAGCAGCCTCTGGCTAGCGCAGCGGGGTTGCTCCTCCCCTCAGCTCACCTGACTTCCTACCGCGCTCTAAGTCAGGCCTCCGGCTTTCGTGGCGGCGCTCCAGCTCCCCAAGTTAGCTTGTCAGATTTGTTTGTGCTCACCCGTGGGTACTAATGTCATCTTAGGTACCTTAGATTAGGTCTCCGTATTATGTAGCATTGTTTAGTCTGCACTCGACTCTGCCTGAACAATGTATTGGCTTGAATTGGCCTCCCTTTCAATTCATGCGCCCCGCGCGCCTTCTCTCCCTACCGAAGACACGGGGGTACTAAAGAGCGCCCTGGCTGCCTAGCCCGTGGCTCCGTCACGAACACCCGTAGGCGTCTGGCTGGCTTTCACAGTCGCTCTTTAAATAGCAGCAGCCGCTTCGTTCCCGCCTGCTCGCCGGCGAGCCGCCGCCGCGGCGGCGGCGGCGGCGGCGGCGGCGGCGGCGGCANGCGGCGGCGGCGACGGCGACGGTGGCGGCGGCGCCGTGAAGCTGGCCGCGATGCCTGGCGACGAGCGCTTCCTGGCGCTCATTGTGCGAGACCTGTCGCGCGGCGACTCCTTTCGCGCGGCCTGCTCGCCGTCGCCGGACCTCGGCGAGGGCTTCCTGGACGTGCCCGTGGCGCGCCTGGAGCCGCGGCCCGCGCTGCCGTCGGACCGCGCCGTCCAGTCCTCCGCCGTGGAGGAGCAAGCCGCGACCGTCGAGCGCTACCTGCGCCAATTCGGGTGGCAGGGCCTGGACGCCGAGAAAGCCATCTTGGAGGTCGGGGCTGTCCTTCGAAGCTAGTCGCGTAGGGACCGTCCCTGTGAACGTCACGACGCAGATGCGGTGGTTGCGAAGCCACTGTCCTGACGAGACTGGGACAGCCTACTCACGCGGAGGCTTGACATCCTGTGCATGGCAGGTGCTGCTCAAGGTGGCGGCTGCTGTGGACCTCAAGAATGAGTGGCGCTATTGGAGCACGTACGATGAGCCTGACTTCGGGCCAGGGCCACCTCGCCAATATATGCTTTTTCATGACTGAAGCCGCAGAGACATTCACCTTGGAGGATCCCACACAAGGTAGATTGACATTTCCTCTTGAAGTTTCCACCTTGTGCTCCTTGTGGGTGACAGACAGAGAGTGTGGCTGAGTAGCTGGTGTTGGAGCTGCTATTGACGCTTTCCAGTCGATCACTACACCTCGCTGGCATGCCTACTTGAATATGCAGCAGATGGACTCTGCATGCATAGCTTGTCATAGTCTTCTCATCGCAATTGTCAAGCAGTAGACTGATCTGTGACGTTCTGCGGTACTACTTCATGCAATCCATTGTAGAGCTTAGACTAGAAATTTTGTTGCTCATGAATTATTGTATGCATGCAATTGAGACTTTATCAGGTCCTGTAGCTGGCCAAAACTCGTTCCCAGGACATTACTGACATGATCTGCCTGTGACAGATTGGAAGTGGCTAAGCCCCCAGCAAGCACTTGATGCTCTCCTACACAAGGACGTGGCAGTGAAAGTTGGGCCGTTGACAATGCATGTCTTCTCGCCACACTACCGCAGCGGACAAGTTTTTAATGCCATGTGTCCATTTCCGGCTCAGGTATGAGCTCTCCTGTTCTTTCTCATGCACAGCACACTACTGGTATCTCATGCACAGCACATTACTGGCAGGTTGCAATCGTTTGATTTATGGTCATTCTGGCACTTAGCGTGCCTGATATGGATTTTTGATTGTCCTGATAGTTTGCTGGTTACCCTGATGGTGGTAGAAGCTTGACAGTAGCTCGCAACTATCAGTTGCAGAAGGTTTGAGAGCAGAAGCTGCAAAAGCATGGATATCCATCAGAAGTTGCAAAGGCAGGCCTAGGGGATTTGTCTAGCAGCCATACACAATGATCTTATTTCTAAGTGAATAATTCCAAGGCAGTGCAAGAAAGTTACAACCATTGGAGCAGTACCTTGCAGAACGGTTGGTACGAATAGCTAAAATTTGATTACGTCTGCTCTTGCAGGTGTACCCCCCTGGCTATCATATTCTTCCAATGCAGACGTTGACGTTGAAGCCGTTCACAAAGACCAATCTTGTAGTCTTTGATGGATTCTACAACAGTTGTGAATCAGAACAACTGTGCTTGGGTGAATGTTTACTGGTTGATCCTGGAGCTAGTTTGGGCTCTTCTCAGAAGCAGGTCAGGAGGGCAGCAGCTGCAGAAAAGGCAGGGTGATCTTGGTTGATGTTGATCTATTGCATGGTTTGGCTAGGCCCTTTACGTGTGCCTTGCACAGACCTTGCTTGATCCAGTAAAGCTTACATTGTGTCTCCCTTCTGCTAAGTGTTGCATGATGTGCTTGTCTTGTCGCTACTTTCGATCAGAATGAGATAGTCTGATGCTGTGCACCTCACTCCTTGTCGTCCATAATGCAGAGCAGCTAGAATATATCGTGTCAGCCTTACCACACAAGCTCCTGGTCTTTCTCAGCCACCACCATCGAGACCATGTCCAAGGTGACTACAGCAGCTCTTGTGTCAAATCTATCCTGGTCATTGTGTTCAGATACTGGCAACCTAAAGTATGTATTTCCACGAAAATGTGTTGTCATTTCTGCTGATACCCAACTATTCCTCATTCGAATGATGGAGGTGCTGTGTTGCGACTCTTCTTACAGTTGCAAAACTTCCCTCTTTCTGAATGGCCTTTGGGTGATGCGTGCAGGCTTAGATGTAGTAGCCAAGAGTAACCCGAAGGCAATTTTAATTGCACATGAAGCTACCTTACTCCGCTTAGGAGAAAGTAAGTCACAGCTGTAAAACTCCTGGTTGATGTGGCTACACAGTACAGCATGCACAGGTCCACCCTCTTGGGCCTGCTTACATATTCAGGCCCAGGATAAATCAGGTACTGCTATTTTGGCATCCTTCTGCTGAGAAACTTCCCAGCTGTGCAGATGGTATACACCTACAGAAGTGGGCAGTCAAGGGTGGGGAAGAGATACTAGTTGGAAATGAAAGAATGGTAGTCATCGAAGCACCAGTGACTTTTGACCTTCCTCCCGACATTTTTCATCAGCTTGTCCCTCAGAGGAGTTTGTCCTTGTTCTCAAGCACTTTGAGCCAATGAGGATGGCAAGTAGTCAGGTGCAGTCCAAGGTATGATTCGTATTTGTCTCGTAGCAAGAGGCAGTGGGCCCTATCCCAGATGAAGATTGCCTCTGAAGTATGCAAGATCTGCATGCAGGGCCACACAGAGGGCCACCTTGCGCTCTTCAATCCTTCAACAAGAACATTGATTGCTGGTGATCACTGTGTTGGGTAAGCTTTTGTAGACTCATGTAGAGCATCTGTTGAGCAGATCAATCGTGGTGCATGCCACCTGTAGCTTGGCAAGCTTAAGAAAGCTCGAGGTACCTGACAGGAAATTTGAGCATCTGAAAGAGCATATGCATGATCTGGCAGGCAAGGGAGCGCTGTTCTTGATAGCTCCTCGGGGGGTGACATGCAGGTCAGCATCACTTAGTCCCCTACTCAGGGGATGAAGTTGTCTCTCTCCCTTCTTATGGTCAGCATGGCGCGCTTTGAATGTCTCCAAGCGCTCAGTGATTACAATGCAAGAAGCTACTGGAAAATCAAATGGAAAGGAAGCATCGCAATAAGTAGTATCTAGCAAGCATCAGAAGGACAGCTGTGATGACCTTTTCTTTTTGACAATTGCACTTATGCAGGATTACTTTGACACTACACACAGATTCATTGCACTGAAGCCCACCTTTTTGTTACCAATGCACGGTCGCCCAGTATACCAACCAGAGAAGATGCTGCGGTCATACCTCTGGTATGCCACTGTCCTGATTGTTGTTGCTGCTCTAAAAGTTCTTGGTTGGGCAAGTATGTTCAACCAAATGCTAAATTACCTTCTAGACTGCCTAGTTCGGCAGAAATTGCCATTTGAAGATGACCGAATGAGCTGTACGTCTGCTTGTCCTGAGCTGCTGCGGAGATTGTGAGTGATCTTGAGAATGTGTGGGTGTAGGCATAGAGAGCAGCGGGAGGAGAAGATACTAAGAGCGATTGAGGAAGGCGCCTCAACAGCATATCAAGTTGTATCCGCCGCTTATAGCGACACGCCACCTGACTTGTGGCCATATGCTTTGAGCAATGCAATGCTTCACGTCCGCAGGTTATCTGAAGCGCAGAAATTACCCACGGTAGGACCTTCGCTCTCCTCATATCATGACCTAAGCGAGCCGCAGTATACAGTCGGCAACTAGTTGTGATGCTAGCCTGGGCTCCTGGACAGTAATTGCTGTCTGTCCATTCAACTATGTAATGATGTTATTAGCATCACTTGAACATGGTCTGACATCAGTGGCCCGGTTTGTCTGCTCTGGTCAGGACTTCTCGCTGAGAACCTGTGGAAGGTCCTGCGGTGTCGCATTTTACATCTGCTGTTTGCCTGCTACAGCAAGAGCATACGTGTCCCTGGCTGCTGCCAAGTCTTCCAGGATCCTCTTCTCAAGGCCTTGGGCGACCGTCACTGCTGCAGCTGGATTAGCTATAGGTGCTACAGCTACATTTGCAATCTTGAAATCCAGATACCGTTCATGAGTACTGGCTGTCGTTGATACTGACTGATGGGAGTCCTCGTGTGCTAAGGATGCGTTTGTGGAAATGTAGCTACGTGCCCAGCTTCCACAGAAGGGAAGCTGCTGCACACATCAAGAGTCCGAGAGAAGGTGTCTCCCCCTTCCGGGAAGTGTTCTGGAAAATGTTTGTCGCCAGCAATGAGGCCTATACAAGCAAGCAAAACGGAGTACCCCACACGCACTTAATGACACCACTTGGACATCGAACCAGAAATGTGCAGGCCATAGAATCTGTGCAGCTGTCAAAGCAGAGTGCAGAAGAGACAGAAAAGAGTGGGAATTTAGGCGCAAAGAAAGCAATAGTCACCCATTACGGGTGACTGCCTGTAACAATTTAGGCACGCAAGCAATGGTCCTGAATGAATGCGATGTGCAAGAGGTCCAGTGTACTGCAGGATGCTACAGAGCGAGCAAGCCCTCAACACGACCACTTCAGGATGGCGCCAGCAAACTGGAGGCTGGTACAGCGAGCAGCTGCGATCAGACGACTATGTCAACATATCTGCTGCGAGGCAGCACCCGCGGCAAAAACTTATTCAAGGCTACTTCCAGGAGGCGGTGGCTGTTGAAAGGCCAGCCCAAAAGGACTGGACTGGGATGAGAGCGTGAAGCACTTGGCAAAATTATTGTCGACAGGAAACAGCCACGCGGGAATCACTAAGAAGGCGCCTCTTAATGTAAACCTTCTCCATTTGGGAGCGTTAGGTGGTGGCCAATCGTTTGACTGAGTGATTGCGCTAGTGTGTTTGGGCTTCCCCTTTGACCCTGTCCACTCCTTTTGGGCCGGCCTTTCTCAGGAATCGCTTGGCTACGCTTGGGAAGGAGGGCTGGCTGAGGTCGGGGGCCAGCCTGAGGGGTGAGGGAAGGCACGCGGCGCGCATGCACTGAAAAGAAATTTGCTCGCCCATGGAGAAGAGGGGCTGAAAGGGAGGCCATAACAAGCCAAGTTATTGTTCACGCAAAAGCTAGTCCAAAGATTGGGGCTACATCGAGCGAAGCCCTATGCCAAAAGGGGGAATGAGTGTGTATTAAGATATGGAGGGCCTGTGTGGCCAAGTACAAAGGCAAGCACATTGACAAATGTACGTCACCTGCTGCTAAGCTGACCCGCTCAGTAACCACGAGTCAGCACATAGAGGTCGCTAACTGATGCCCGAAAACCGGAAGGCAATTGACAAGCTCTCGAGCTACCAGCTAAGGCTCGACAAGCTTTCTGATGCGACGCATGAGCCTGAGCTCGCTGCAGACAAGCTGACACTCGACGTCGCTAAAATGACAAGTAGGCTGCCGGCATGCCCATCTGAGCTGGAAGCATATCCTCACGTCGAGCATATCTCAAACTTGCAATATTCTCCAGTAGGGTATGGAAGCGAGGACCCATGCAGCCGAAAGTGTCAATTGCCGCCGGTAGGAGGTGATTGCTGCGGAGGTAGTCAGAGTAGTGTCGGAGCTTTCTCTGCTTTGCACCTCCCACTGCGTGGCCAGCAATGTGCGTCGAAGCGGAACTCTTGTATGAAAATGCTATAAAGAATGGCACTCCCAATGAGGGCAAGGGCTGTGAAAAGCCAGCCCGGAAAAAGTTGACAAAAGCTCGAAGGGGCCGAAAATTGCTTAGCAGCTACGAAGGGGCCTGAAGAAGCTATGTCAGAACGGGGAGAGGATGGAGGGGGGGGTAAAAGGCGGGGTAAAAACAACAGCGCTTCCAAATTGACTGGTGGCTGTGAGAGGCCAGCCCAAAAGCATGGACAAGGTCGGGAGGAAGAAAAATCGCCCATTGAGGATAGGGGCTGGAAATGCCAGCCCATAAAGAATGTACGAGAAGGGGGCCAGGGAAAGCGCTAAGTAAACCAAGCACACATAGAAACAAAGCAGCTACGAATCACTCAGTAACCCCTGCTAAGTAGCCGCAGATCAGAGGTGCTAGGCTCCTGGAAGTGGGTCCCATGGCCAGAGCCAGAGGCAGCAGCGAGGGCTCTGCCGGCACGAAGGTGCAGCGCGCGGGCCATGGACCTCTGCAGCGAGACGGCCAGGCGCATACGATACACTTGCGCCAGTGACCAAGCTGCAGGAAAGTCCACCGGCTCCCCATGGAAGCGACGGGCGATGGTATGGCGGGCGAGCTGGGTGAGCAGCTCGAGCCACTGAGCGCCCAGCGCCCCATGGGAGTCTTTTGCCAACGGGAAGAACTCGTCTTCCCGCGGATGGTCGGCGTACTTGAGCTCTTTAGCCCGCGGCGCAGGCGACCGGGAGGGGCCGGATGTAAAGGTAACAGAGCGGGACCATTCCGCCCCCAAGGATTTCATGAAGGAAAGGGTGGCCAGATTAAGCGAACACACTGTGCTGGCAAAAGCTAGTGCAAAACGGAACGAGACCGTGTGTTAGAAAGAAATGTAGGCCAAATGGCCAGGTACAAAGGCAAGCACATGTAAAGATCTACATAACCTAGAGCAGATTGACCCGCTCAATAACCACGGGTCAAAACATAAAGGTCACTACTCGATGCATGAATGCTAGATGCCAGGAACGGAGCCCTTCTGCCACCTACTAGAGCTCGCCCAGCTTTCTGGTGCAAGGCACTAGCCTGAGCACGCTGCAAACAGGCCGAAACTCGTCGTCGCAAGAGCGACAGATATGCAGCTGGCAAGCCCATCTCAGCCGGAAACACATCTGCACGTCGAGTGTAGCCTAGATTGGCAATGTTTTGAAGCAGTGTGGAAGCGAGGACCCAGACAGCCAGACAGCCAAAGATGTCGATTGCAGCTGGCAGGAGTTGATCGCATTGGGGGTAAGCGGAGTAATGCCGCAGTTTTCTTTGCTCTGCTCCGCCCACTGCGTGCCCAGCAATGTGTGTCGATGCTGGGCATTTATATGCCTCCGTAACATCAACGTCGACCAGGGCCCGTGGTCCTCCACCAGGTTGCACGCCCACAATGTCAAGTGTGCGGCGATGATGACGTCCCTGGGCGTCCGTGGTGATAGGCATGATATTGTTGACTTCCACGACCGCACGGTAGCCGGCGTCGCGCATCAAGCCCGCCAGGGCATCGCGAAGGAGGTTGTGAATGCCCACCACTTCTGGTCCAGTGGGGCATCTCAGCATGTGAGTGGCGAGCACAGCACCATCTGCACGGAAGCCGCACTCGCACTGGCGCACCCCAATCAGGCAATTAGGTGGGAGGCCGAGGAAGAGTTGAAAACGGAAGCGATCGGGAGCTCGCCAGAACGCGAGGGCGCCACTGAGGCGGAGTTCCGATGGCCATCGGGGAGGCGTCCGCCCACTCCTGGCAGAGCTCCCCAGCCTTGGGGACTCTCAGTTGGCAGTGGCCATTTTGACCAGGAGTGTGGCACAGCGGCCGTGCCTACCTCCTGCTCACGGTCCCACCGTCGGTGAGCTTGGATACTATCTATGCATCCATTGATGTTAAGCTTCAGCAATGCTTTGCTGATCTGATTGCTCACCCACTCCTAGAGCAGTCTCCAGCAGCACTGGTGCAATGTACGCTGCCCATACGCCACGGTGGGCTTGGTTGTCGCCCCTTGGTCCGCTTGTGCAGACCAGCGTACCTTGGCTGCTGGGCTTAGGGTTTTAGGGACGAAGCCACTTGATGGCTCAAGTGGCTTCGTCCATATCTGGACGATTCCTCCTTAAGCAACAACGTGTATTGGCGCCTCACATCAGTAACGTGGTTCAGGGGAAGTCTGCCTTTCCAAGTGACTCTCAAAGCATGCCAACAGGACCTCTTCGCCGCACACCCGCCTCTGGTGTATGAGCCTTAGTTTTGCTGCCTGGGCTGACGTTTTTGATGTCAAGGCTCAATTGCGGTTTGCCGTGCTGCAGACGAGCAACCACTGGAGCATCTCCGGAGTCTCCTCCAAGGGGATGCTCGAGGCCAGGCTCGGCTCCTATCTGTTTCGTCTCTGGGAGCGTCTGAGTGGCTCCGCGCTTTGCCTTTGCATGCGGGCTTGCGGATGGAAAATGCTTAGTTTTGCGATGCTATGCGCCGCCGCCTTGGCTTACCATCCCGGTGCTTGGCAGGGGTGACCTAATGTGAATATGGGCTTATTGAGCATGATGCATTGCTCATGGGTGACCACATGCTCAGGTGTGCCAGAGGCAGTGAGCGCACGGGCTCCCACAACCCCCTACGTGACGCCATGTATGGCATCGTCAAGGAGGCGGGATATCAAGTGGCGTTGGAGAGCACCGGGGTGATGCCCGTCCAACTCCGCAACGGGGTCTCTCAGACGAGGCGTGTCGATCTGGTTGGCGTCCCATGGGAGCTGGCAAGCGGCTCCTCATGGACGTCGTCCTAACTGACAGCTTCCGGACGAAGGGCCCCAGTGCTTCTGAGACCGGCTATGCCGTGAAGGTGGCCAAACAGAATAAGTTGCACAAGTACAAGGACCACCCGGCGGGTGATACCTTTTACCCCCTGGCCGTGGACATCCATAAGTATTACGGGGGTCGGTGGTCCTCGTTGCTTTCGCTGCTGGCCTCTCAAGCTGACCAGCGGCACCGGGAAGAGGGTGCAGCCCTTCCCGGTGGCTCGGTGCCTTTGGGTCTTGTTTCCTGCTACCGACTGCGTCTATTCATGTGCCTACAGCGGTCCCAGGCGATTGCTTTGCAAAGCCGGGCTGGTCGCACCCTTGCAGCAGCCTCTGGTTTGCGCAGCGGGGTTACTCTTCCTCCCCTCAGCTCATCTGACTTCCTACTGCTGACACGGGGGCATTGAGGGCGCCCTGTCTGCCTAGCCTTTGGCTCCGTCATGAACACCTGTATGCATCTGGCTGGCAGTCTACAGCCGATTCTATAATATCAGCAGCCGCATGCTTCCTGGCACATACTTCTCCTGGCAGCGTCTTCTTCCGGAGACGTAGTGGACAACGGGGGGGTTGTCCATACGTCTGCCCACCAGCAGCCGGGGTGGAAATGCGACGCCGTACAGAATGCCCATCAGACGCTTGCGACTGCTGACACTTGAAGAGCCCAAAAGCTTCGCTCAGCTTCGCCACGCCACCGCCACCCGCGCCGCGCGCGCGGCGGCGACGGCGGCGGCGGGAGAGGCCGCTATGGAGTCGCCGGAGGACCGCATGAGGCACCTCGTGGCGCGGGACCCCGCCGCGCCGTACCGCCCGCCGTCGCTGGCCGCCGGCGGCGCTCCCGACCGCTGCCCGCGCTGCGCTGCGCCTCTCGGCGCCAAGCCCGGGGTCCGCTNACGTAGCTCCTCTTATGCCGTGGTGGCTTTGATGGGAATATATCGCGAGACGAGGTTCATTAGGCTCGCCCGGCTCGCCCTTGAGCTGCAGCAACTTGCCTATGCCTGCCTCACGCTGTTGAGGCCTTGGTGCTCGTGCACTGTCTGCAGGCAGGTGCCGACTGGACCATTGCACCCTTCCTGCGAGACAGCCTCGCCATGGCGCGTTCCTTCCCCGTCGCCTCGCCACCTTCCTGTCACAGCTTGATACTCGATTACGGCTGCAACAGGCTCAAATTGTTCCTGTCTGACTAGTGTCTAGCTCCTCACTTGAGACGTCATCCTAATGCTTTGCTACGGTATAGCTTCGCCTCCTCCCGTGCTCTTTTTTGCATCAGGATGATTCTTTGCTCGTGCACTCTCAGTGTGGCACCAGGCAAGTGTCACCTCGAAGCAGGAAGTAGCAGGTAGTGCGGTCCCTCACAAGTTTCTCTGTTGCGCATTTATACCCCACCAGCTTGACTAATCAAGGTGGCCTGAGGGCTGCATTTAATGGGCTGTTGTGCTGTCTGCGCACTATCAAGCAGGTGGGCACTGCCTTGGGAGGCACCATCAGTGGTTTCTACGCATTCAACAATGGTAGGTGCTGATTAAGGTGGAAAGTCTCACTTTAGTCAAAGAAATGGTGTAAGGCTGTCATGAGGACTTGACATTGTGGAAGTTGGTTGTCATGCTGTTGAGCTTGGTGTCAAGTTTACAATCTCCTTATCAGAACGGCTGTAGTTCCTTTCTGCAGTGATGTACCCATTAGCCAAGAGACTTCCAGGTCGAGTTGGCATGCAGTACCTGATTGGGGTGAGTAGAGCTCATGAGTGCTTTGATTTCAGTCAGCTCAGTGAGAGGTATAGAGTAGCTCCTGGCATAACAAATGTTGAGTTGTTCAGTTGTGGTGCATGGCTAATTGCTGATGCCTTGACTGGAGGCGACCGTGTACTCACGACGAAGCCTGACTTATGAGCAACTAGTAACGTGTGCGATGCAGATTCCACCTGTTGCCCTGGCATCCGTCACTTGTGCAGGCATTACAGGTCTGGTGGCTCCTGAGCACAGAGTGAAGTAAAGGTCATTATTAGACTGCGCTTCAAGTGCTGTTGCGTGAGATGCTTGCATGCATGTAGAGGATCTACCACAACGTGACACTGTTGCACGTTTCATTGCAGCTGGAGCTTTGCCGGCCTTGGCCCAACTGGCAGTGTCTAGTTACCACGTGTCTCTTGCATTTACAAATGCAACAATCTCAAAGCTCACTAACAGAGTTGAAGGCCAGCAGGCATGCACATTCCACCATGGTGCTAGAGTATCTGTCACACAGGCTTGCACCACTGTTAGGCAGCTCCTCAATTGCAAAGTGCTACAACAAGGGCCCTTTCCACATTTGAGCAATTGTATTCTTGCTGCGAACTCATCTCTAGGCTCTACAATCAGTGCAATCTAGTACAATCTGTGTGTTTGGTGATGGTAGGAGTATGTCTTAAGAAGGTGTGTTCATTTTTTAACAGATAGAAGACAAAGGGAACAGGTGATGAGGACTTATTGTTGAGGTTGCCGAGTTCGAACTTCAATGAAGCTGTAAATATTGTCATCCAGGTACATAAGTTTCTTGATCCTTGAAGTTTGCCAGCTCCTAGGTTGGCTTGATTCATGTAGAACTGCAGATCTGCTCATTGTGTCATGCATTGGCCGTTCAGCTGTGGCTGTTTTGCCCTTACAAAGAGCTTTTTGCAGTAGGTTGCAGGGGTAATGGTCGAGGATTTGCAATGGTACTAAAGTACATCTAAAGACTCACCTGTTGTATTGGCCTCAGGCCACTCACTGCCATGTGTGCCCGTGAATCAGGCGTGGTGCAGAATTTCGCTGTGGGCAACTTCATGTGGTGGTGCGCTTGCTGCCGAGGGACTGAGGTCGAGCACAGCCTGCCGCAGTGCTCGACTCGGCGGATGCCCAGTCGAGGCGAGACCCCCGGGCCAAGGGCAGAAATCCTGCTTGAAATTGAGGGTTCAGCAGTCGGGAGTTCAGGGTGAAGGTGTAGGCGTCTGGGGCTTGGGAGCAAGGCCCTGGAGGAACGGAGTGTGTACCAAGTAATGGAGGGCCTGCGAGGCCAAGTACAAGGCAAGCACATTGATAGATGTACATCACCTGCTGTTTGGTTGACCCGCTCAATAACCACGAGTTAGCACACTGAGATCGCTATAAAGAAGTGGCTCTCTCAAAAGGGGCAAGGGCTGTGAGCAGCCAGCCCGAAAGTTGAGTTGTCGACAAGGTCACAAGTGGCCAAAAGCGCCGTCTCAGAGGTCGCCCGGTGAAATGGATCACTTGGTAACAAAGCTAAGGCTGGGCTGAACGGTGAGAGCCCCCCGAGACTTTGGGGGGTTTAGGGTTTGGGGGGTTTAGGGTTTAGGGTTTAAACCCCCAAAACCCCAAAACCCCTCCCCGTGAGAAGTCTGAGACCACAGTCCCGCCGCGCGCGAGAGCCGCGCAGCCGCCGCTGCCGCTCGCGGCTCGCGGCTACTCAGCAGGGCTGCTCGCCTGCGCAGCACGCCTGCGCGCGCGGGGCAGGCGGAGGCGACGCCATGGCGAAGACGCGGCGGGTGAGGCGCCCGAGCTGCTGGCCCCGCANCCTCAATCGGCGCCTGTCGTGCCTCTGGATCGCGCAGAAGAAGAAGCGGACGCACTCGTCGGCGGCGCCGGCCGGCGCCCCGGGCCGCGAGCGGCCGCCGCAGAGCTTCGTGTTCTCGCGCGGCGCCCGCCTGGGCGCGCCGCTGCGCCAGCTCGAGCGCGACCTGCGCCGCCTCATGCTGCCCAACACCGCGCTGCGCCTGCGAAGGCGCTCGCGGTACGCACGGATTGCAAGGGGCCAAGCCGAGCTATTGCACTGTCCACGCAATCATGCAGAAAGAGCAGGCACGTGGTCTCGAATGTACTGAAAGAGAGGCAGGCCAAGCCAGTACACTCTTCGTGCAGAGAGAGAGGCAGAGTAGTTGCAACCATTTGATTGAACCACACCAAGCGAAGCCCTAGAGGGAGAAGAACAAGAAGTATTTTTCCAAGCGCTCTTCTGGCGTCTGGTGACGGACGAAGGCCAGTGCCAGAGAGCGAACCGACGGTGGGCGAGGCGCACCAGCGGGCGGGGGCACACCCCCCTATGTGCTCATTCGTGGGTACTAACATACCTGCCTGCATTGCATTGCAGCCTGCGTGTCAGCCTGCTTTCACACTGTTACTTCAGCCCCTTGCTTGTATGTAGCCCCACTTTTTGCTCTGGCTTTTGCCTGAACAGCGGATTGCCTTGAATGTACATCCCTTTCAATTCACACGCACCGCGCCCCCTCCACCCCTTACTATATTGCACTATCATGTGCACTGATCAGGTTGTGCCTTGAACAAGTGTACTGGATCGATCTGGCTTTCCTTCCACGCGCACCGCGCGGCATCGCTCTTATCCCGTTGCCTCGTCGGGACGTCTGTTAGGCCCATTTATTACTCGCCTCCGCCGCCGCCGCCGCCGCCGCCGCTGCCGCCGCCGCCGCGCCTGGCTTTGCGAGGGGCGCGGCTGCGTGAGGCGCCGCCGAGAGGCTCGGAGCTCCCTCCCCTGCTTGCCTGCCCGCCATGGCGCCCCCCCGCGGAGTAGCGCGGCCACGCTCCGGCGCAGCCCTCCGGGCCAGCCAGCCATGCCGGCCATGACGGCCCCTCATTCCAGGCCCCGCCTCTGGCTGAACCAGCCCTCGTCGCCTGCCCTGCCGAGGGCCCTCGCTCGGCGCCCTGCCTGACGAGCGGTGCGCTCCTCGCTGGGCGGTCTCGATGATGAGGCCGTCAGCGAGGTAGCCGTGGCGGCCATGGCGGCGCGCGACCGCGCGCGCAAGGGCCCCGGGCTGAGGCTCGACGTGCCGCAGCGAGACGCCCTGCCCGCGCACGCACCCAAGGCCGTCCCCCTGCCTGTGCCGCTTCCGCTGCCGGCGGGGGTGCCGAGGCCGGTGCCGCTGCCCATGCCCCAGCCGCTGCCGCTTCCCCAGGCTCCTCCGGGCAACGGCCACGCAGGGTACAGGCAGCCGCTGCCGCCTGTCAGTGGCTCTTGGGGAAATGGCCACTTGCCAGAGCCAGCCGCCTTGGTGACTGAAAGGGTGAACAAGGTCCAGCTGGACGAGCTGGAGAAGCTGGGTGTCCTGGGGCAAGGAGCAGGAGGCCGAGTGTACAAAGTTCGCCATAGACTCACCAATAAGGTCAGGCGGCACCACGTGGAAGCTCTTCTTCCAGCACCTGCCCAGCAGTTGCAGCAGATTCATCACAGATATCTGGCAGGAGATTGACTAAGTGTCCTTTTTGGAGATACAAGCTGGGCAGTTTTTGTGCGGACACAGCAGTATCGCTGCAACTTATTGGACGGTTAGAATTTGATGCCTTGCTTGCATCCTTCATCTGGCACTACATGTCCTCAAGCGATATGCTTCGCTTGGCGGTGTGCTGGTTTCTGAATGAGCACTCGTGCAAAGCTATGGTGCCAGGTCTACGCATTGAAAGTGATTGCAAACAAGCACGACGACGCAGTTCGGCAACAGATTGTGCAGGAGATGGAGATCCTGCAGCGGTCTCGCTGCCAACAGATTGTGCAGTGCTACAATGTTTTTGATGTCGGAGGCCAGATTTCCTTTGTGTTGGAGGTACAGCTGTCAAACGCGTGACTTGCCTCGAAAGCTTATGTTGCTGCGAGGCAAGCATTGAAGTAAATGATTTTCGAACAATGCAGACAGCCTTCTGTTGCAATTATGAAAATGCTACACCCAAGCTTTCGTTTTTGGAATGTCTATGAAGGGGCAGCATTTGTCACAGATAGAGTAGAAAGCCAACAGCGTCACATATACGATAAAATGCTAACGGTGTCCTTGCTGTCACGTTCTATACAGTACATGGACGGGGGCACTCTATCAGATGTGATGAAGCTTTATGGCCAAATACCAGAGCCATATTTGGTGGAGGTCACAAAGCAAGTGCTGTTGGGGCTCATATACCTCCACACAAATCACATTGTGCACCGTGATATTAAGCCATCCAACCTTCTCATCAACCGCAGGTAAGCATGCATGCTTCTGCCTATGTACTTTGTCAGACATGTTGGAGCCAGGCTGTGGGTAGTCAACCTTGATGCTCCACTACAAGTATGTAGGTATCCACTAGTTCAAGGAGATGTGCGCGATCGCCTTTATGCTGCTGCACATTGCAGGCAGGAAGTCAAGATTGCAGACTTTGGAGTGAGCTCAATGCTGGAAAACACGCTCGCACAATGCAATTCATACGTGGGAACTTCTGCTTACATGGCACCTGAACGGATCAATCCAGAAATCACTTCCGGAAAGTACAATGGCTATGCTTCTGACATCTGGAGCCTTGGTAAGGTGCTCTTGAATGCTGCGGCCTGTGGGTGTCACAAGCAAGCATTGCAGATGTCACCAAGGCTTCAGAACTTCTACTGTTGTCTAATTGCATCGCTTATCTGTAAGCAGCCATCTCCTTGCTGGCGCTGTCTTGGCAGGGCTTACATTGTTGGAGTGCTTGCAAGGGAGGTTTCCGTATGCAATACCAGGCCAGCAGAATGATTGGATGGGCCTGTATTCAGCAATTGTCATGAACGACCCTCCACAAGCTCCACCTGACTCTTCACACGAGTTCGTCTCCTTCATCAATGCCTGCCTGCAAAAGAATTTCTCAATGAGGCCCACAGCTGCGAGGTTGTTAAAGCACCCTTGGCTTTTCAAATTCCAGGGACAGTCTGCTGACCTCTCTCGCCTTCTGCCACCCAATACATAGTGACAGCAACTTGTTTTGGCACCCCTTCGACCACGTGAGTGATTTGAAGTTGACGCCCTCCTAAAGTCATACCCTTTCAGTTCCAGCCCAAGCCGTCCCCTGGCATGTCCTCGAAGTTACAGAGTGGTTGAATCACACATGCCAATGGCCAGCCCCAGGCTTTCATACAAGTAGGCATAGTAGTATGTCCGGTGCTTGATGAAGGCTCGCGGCCAATTAGCCAAATGGAGATGACGAGCATGTGCATTCTGCTGTGCGTGATTCCTGCCTTTGTAAGGTTGCACTGTGATTATGTATTTTGGAATGCAAGCATGCAAGGCAAGGGAAAACGATTTACACAAGAGTGAATTGCAATTGTCAATCAGAAATGTGTCAGATGCACATGGTTCTTGCGATTCAGCGGTTCCTGATACCTTCTCACTGGACTTGTACAGTCCTGTAGGGCTAGCACGGCAACTGCGTATGATATCCATGTAGCCAGTAGCTGCATGCTATGCACGGAACCAGCAGAGCATAGTCGGAGAGGCTTAGGAGCTGGCAGTATGTCTGCAGACAGTGGCAAATGTCATGTCCAGGCCCTTTCCAGAGGCCCGTCCATTCCGAGGGGAACTCACTTGAGCGTGATGTGCTTCAGAGCAATCCCCAAGTGAATACGAAGCCATGCTGATTTGCTTTGCTTTGAGATTGTAACAGAAGGCGCCTGCAAAAAGCGATCCTCAAGCTAACCGGACCATTGCAGCAGTTTCCATGTCAGCCAGGCAGGTGGACATCAGAGTAAGTGTGAGTCCCACGCTGGCCCCAGCAGGCACAGCCCTCGCGCATCACTTGGCAAGTGGCAGGCCTGGGGCAGGGGGAGCCCCCAGCAGGCCAGCCTGCTGGCTCTCCATGTCCAGCATCTGCTGCTCGCGGTCCATCTCGATGATGAGCGGCACGACAAGGACCAGGAAAGACGTGCCTGCGATCCAGGCCGCCTTCCCTGTGCTCCACAGCACCTGCGCAGGCGGGTACGGAAAGTCGTTGATGAGTAGGTGCAGCGCCAAAAGTACGACCTTCAAAAGGAAACCCCAGACACGACTGTGAGTCGTGCCCAGCTATGCCACGGTCACTGGTGAGCCGATCGATGAAGCCCTGAGATCCAGCTCAAAGCACTGCGGCCTCCCTCGACGACAGTGAGAGGCAGGCCCGCTTGGGCTCTGCAGCTCGACCGCCCGCAAGACAGAACGACGAGCGCCGTGGGTGAGCTAAAGGCGACCGGCAATGCCGCTACCGTCACCGGCCTTGGTAGCTCCCTTGGCTACGATGCCCACCCTGAAAGCTCCGACCTGTCCGGTGGAGCTCCTGCAGTCACTTGCGCAGCGAGGGGTCCGCGGCAACTGTCCTCCCGCGAGTGCGCGCTCACCTTCTTGGAGAAGGTCAGGGCCCCGGCAGCGGCGCGCGCGGACGCCTGGTACGTCGGCGAGTCCTGCAGGCGCTGCCAGGGCCCGGGTGCGGCCGCCACCGAGTCGTCCGCCAGGGCCACCATGGACTTCGGCGGGTCCTCGGNATGTGGAGGGGGGGTGCTGGGGGTGGGGCGGGTCTGCCAGTTGCTCGGGGTTCAGGGGTTTCAGAATAGACTTCTTCCCCAAGAGAAGGCGCGCGGTGCGCATGAAATTAAAGCGAGGGGCGAGCCCTTCTTCTTCCCCAAGAATGAAGGCCAAGGGGGCGATGAACGTGCAAGGCCTGCCCAAGAGCAAACCTCCCAAATGCAGAAGGGCTTACAACTTGGTCAACAAGTGTACAACGGGGCTCGGAACAGCTCTTTCAATGTAAGGCAATGTATGTTCGTTCCATTGGGCTGGCGTCTCACAACCACCAGTCAATCTGGCCGCGCTTTCTATGTATGTGGGAGGCCAGCCCAGAAGTAGGAGTAGCTAGCAGCCTCCCTCCAGCATCCCAGCAGCTGCCTCCTGGCAGCTGCCTCCTGGCTTGCATGCGCCCTCTGCTCTCGCTCATCGCATAAGGCACACAGCCTAAGCCGAGCCACACACTATTATAGCACATAAGCAAGGAAGTGCAAAGAATGAGTCCACACGAAACGAAGGCCTTAGACAAGAGAAGGCGTGCGGTGCTCATAGTTGGTAGGGAGGCCAAGAGGAGCCCATGTACTGCTATGCAAAGGCAAAGCAACGCGGCTTTACGCACCAGTTCCCTAGGCTAAAAGGTGCTAAGGCAAGAGAGAAGGCGCGCGGGGCGCATGAATTGAAAGGGAGGCCAATTCAAGCCAATACATTGTTCAGGCAGAGTCGAGTGCAGACTAAACAATGCTACATAATACGGAGACCTAATCTAAGGTACCTAAGATGACATTAGTACCCACGGGTGAGCACAAACAAAGGAAGAGCTCCTATGGAAGATAGGGGCTGGGAAAGGCCAGCCCCAAAAAAGTGGACAGGGTCCGAAGAGCCAAAGGGAACCGAAAAGGAAAACCACACAGCTAGACACCACATGACCGCAGATGGAAGCTCGGTAGTCTTGAGTGAGCAAAGGATAGACGGCTGCAGAAGGCCTTAGTACCCAGTGAGCGCACACAAGTTGGACAGGCTGATTAATCTGGAGCCGGAGCACCACTGCGAAAGCCAGTGGCGTACCTTATGGCGTACCCAGAATGCTGATGAAGGCCAGGGCCTGCAAGCGCTGCAGGCATAGCAAGAGCCGTATCTGCAGCATGCAACCAACGCCTGCGGTACGCTGGTGTGCCTAAACTGGCCCCCCCACCACGGCGACGCATGTCGATCTGCTGCACAAGACGCTGGAGGAGGAAGAAGACTCTCATCGTGGCCACCGTAGAAGTCCATGGAAGCACGGATGGAAGCGGGAGTATTCAAGGTCGTACAAGCGGCCCGGTCCAAGATTTCAGAAGTGTACGAGTGTGCACTCATCACCAATCCTTAGTACGCACAGTCTTAGCTATCACAGCGCTCTCCGACCTCAGCAACAGCGTTGCCTCCCTTTCCCTTACCTCTTCGTTTCTTGTCTGGCCTCTCCAAGCTGCAGCTTGAAGTCTGCAGGTTTGTTGCGCTCTCCTAGACTGATCCAAGGCTTAGCCCTTCTTTTTCTCTTTGCTCAGTCGCAGCTGAAGAGCCATGCTTGCGCCAGGGACGCATTGCCTTCAGCTTGCATACCTGCTTGTATCACAAACCCAATTGCAGTAATTTTGGCAGCAAACCCGGATGTCGTTCGTGTCCCTGACTTCGTGCGACGTGCACGGGTCTGGCGAAGGCTCACTAGCTGCTGTGCCCCCTGACCCAAGGCTTGACGCCCTTCAGGCACGGCGCTGGCGTAGTGTGGCTCTCAGGATGAGACATGCATGCTTGCATGCGGAAGGCTTGGCTTGGGTTCCCCGTACCCCCTTCAATGCCAGTCAGGACGGATGAAAATCCATCCTCAGATAGCCAGGATTTGGTCATAGCTAAGCCTATTAACCCTTTTGTGGACCTAATATTGGACCTAGTGGTACCTGGCTCCAGCATCGTTTCGTGGGCGCCTTGTCATTGTTATTTTGGAGCAACACAGAAGTGAGAACAGGAGCTATCACAAAGACTTACAAGTTGGCACTACTAAGCAGCTGAGACTCTCTTTGACCACCTCTGCAGTACTCGTGGGGTGCCTGTTACTCTGTAAAGGCCTTCCCTCGTTGTCGTAAACAGGCGGTTTTTTCGGCTGATGTTATGTATGGCATGGGCCCTCCGTCTCCTGCCACTCGTCGCGTAAAGTCGAGTATCGGAGACGGTAAGCGAGCTGAGCCAGTCACTCACCAACCAGTCACTTCCCCGTCCTACTTGTATGAGTTCACTGGTGGGTACTGATGTCCCTCTTCAGCCGTGCTTTTGCCCATATTTCATAGCCACTCTTAGCCTAGCACGTTGCTTTGTGTAGCCCCAATCTCTGCAAGTCCCTCACATGCCTTTCACATGAACAGTGTATTGGCTCGGGCTGGCCTGCCCTGTGCGTCAGCCCCTTCGAATCTTGTTCATTCTTTTTGGGCTGGCCATTCCCAGCCCCTATCCTCAAAGGGCGAGCACTTCTTCCTGTGTTACATATGCAACGCGCGCCTTCTCATCCGCAACGGGGGTCCGGCGACTGGAAGGTCTGCAGCAGTGGACGATGGGGCCCAGCGGGGCACCGAGCGGCACCAGCGGATGGAGCCAGAGGTAAGCAACGCGACTCCTCACCCCTGCGAAGCATGCGTGCACACGCCACCTTCTGCTGCCACGCCCACTGCCGCTTTGCTGCGAGCGCCCCTTCGCCGCCGCCGCCGCCGCCGCCGCCACCGCCGCCACCAAGTGCCTGCCCACGTCCTCGCCGCCGCTGCCGCCGTCGTCGCCGCGGAAGCACGCTCGCGCCGCCGCACACGGGCTGCTGCTGCTGCGCTGCTGCTCGGCCCACCCCTGCCGTAAGAGCGCGGCGCGCGGAGGCTACCGTGGAGGTTGCCAGCTGAGCGCAGGGCCTCAGGCGGGTCCTGCCAAGGGCCGATCGAGCAGGCGGCTGCGCAGATCGTCCAAGTCACGGGCCGCAGGAGGACGGCTGATCGCCTGCACGGGCCCCCCTTCCAGCGGCTCCCGCAGGCCTCTCTTTGCCTTGCCTCTCTCTCGCCCTGTGCTTGACGATGCTGCTGGCGTGAGCGCGACACGCTAAGTGCGAGAGCGAGGGGCCTGCGCGAGATGGTACTGTGGGAGATTACTCTGACCACGGCCTACTTCCTGGGGCTGCGCCGCACGTACCACCTCGTCCTCAAGCTGCAGCGGCGACTCCTCAAAAACTCCCCCACCACACGCGGCTTTGTTCGAAGGTGTGCCCACCCCTCCTGCCTTTGTGCGGAAATGTCCAGCAGAGATGGTGGAAGCGCAAGCTTTCTGCAAGTAGCAGGAAGCTTGACAACAGAGACAGGGGCTGGGCTTTTCGGATGGTTAGTCGACACGATAGCAAGGTTCTCCAGGCCCTCCAGTCCTGAGTGTGGTAGGTAATGGATGCTCAATTGTAGTAGTTGCATCTGCACCTTACTCGGCATGTCGATTGCTGAGGGCTCGGTCTGAGGCAGCATGCAGTCCTCGGCTTTGAGGGGGCTTTGTCAGCTGGGTTAATGGCCCACAGCTCTTCGCACACACCATGCTGCCGCCCAGATAAACGGGGTTGTTCGTGAGCTACTAATTTGAGCTGAATTTGTAAGTCTCTTTGCTCAACGGTAGCCCTCTCCTCATTCCACCTTCTTGCAGGCGCACCAGAGGTGTCTTTCAGCTTGCACTCGGTGCTATCAAGGGCATCCAGGAGCGAGACATCAGCCTCGGTCGCAACATCGGCAATCGTGTGCTGCGGTTCCTTGACAGACTGAAACCCTCTGCTCAGATCAGAAAGGACCATAAGATAGAGTGCAAGGGCTCTTCAGCTGGGCTCCATCAAGGGTCGCCAGCTGCAGTGGCCAGCAAGGAAGGGAGCTTGCCGCATCACAAGGCTCCTGATGTTGGCATCCGTAGTGGAGTGACTGAAAATCATGTACGTAGCTCAGTTGCCTCAAGATCCTCTGCTCTCCCGTCTGCTCATGTTGGAGGGCTGAAGATTGGTGGTGAAATTGGCCAAACTCGATCACAGCAGCTGCAGCAGCAGCAGAGGTCTCTGCCGACCATGGCTCTGGCAGGTGCCAGGAGGACCATGCATGATGTGACTTGTAGGAGCTCCTGGAGAAGTGCGGTCCAGCCTTCATCTTGGCACTGTCCTGCACCTATGATGGCAGATGCCTTGCCTGCGCAGCTACTTCAGAGCCATGCCATCTGGGTCAAGGACTTGGCCAGCCGTCCAACCAGACAGCGTCTGGTGAGGAGCGACATTTCAAGGCTGATGAGCTGACTTGGACACACAAACTCCACATTGAGGCGCCGAGCAGATATCTTCTTTGCTACTGGATGTGTGGACTGGAGGCGAGGTGTGGTCATAGTGTTAGAAAAAGCAGGCGATCGTCAACTATCTGCTCTGCTGTGTGTGTATGTGTGTACTAGGTAGTGCAGGAGTACATCTTGCAGCCCACAAACTTTGGCAAGTCATTCACAGGCTGGGGCAGTCATTCACACGCCTTTGCAATCGTCTGCCTGTGTCCTGGGGGTTGATGTTTCCTTCAAGGCTGTCCTCTGTGTTCCACTCTCTGGAATACAGGCCTCAAAAAGGCAGTTACTTTATCGATCTTGTTCATTCCTTACATCCCAGCCCTGCATGACGGTCTTTTAATGAATTGTGTCAACTTTGTGTCAGGGTAACACCGTGACAGTGAACGAGTCATCACCAGTTCAGGCCTGACTTCTTGATAAGTTGTCTGTGGGCACCTTGCGACAGGCTACAATATTGAGTCAGGTCAATTGCGGTCGAGCAAAGTCAAGGTCATTGCAGGAGTCTTCCTGCTTATGCTGCTTGGGGACGATGTTCGAGCAGGCTAAGGCGGTAGTAAGGATTGGGTTGTATCAACCTATGCTATACCGATTGGGATACCAATTGCAATGCCGGGCAGCTACATTCGCATGGGAGAAGTGCTGAGCATCTAAGCGGGAAACCCTTCTTAGATGATCTTTCAGCAGCTAGTGAGGTACTCTCACCTTGATAAGCAGGCAATGAATGTATGGCGGCATGTGATGCTTACTTGTACGAGTGAAAGCGGATAACCTATTCTTGGCACCATCAGCTCTTCCGTTCTCTTCTGTTAGAATACTTCATAGTCGCAAGAATTCTGTATGATTAAGGTCACTTTTTTGTGTTACATTCCTCTCGACTAGAAGCTTCGAATACCTGGGGGGGGCATACGTTTCTTAAGCTAGGACCTCGCAATTGTAATTATCCACGCGTTAGATTAATCTATGTAGATTGAGCCCTTTTTCTGAATGTCTTGATCATATTCTCAGGTAAGCAATACGAGCAAAGAAGGAAAACGGCTTGTAAATACGGAAGGTTACAGTGGAACGCAAGTGTTGAGAAATAGGTGACAGTATTGTGATGGAGATCTTGCTTCTCGCTTTTGAGATTACTTTAGGATATTCGATTGCCTTCTTATTTCACAAAGTCTCGTGAATAGCTGGTAATTTCAACAATACATGGAATGCTGGAGGGCTCTGTACCATCCATTCTGACGGAGATTTTTCGACTTGTGTAGCCAAGCGACTAGCAGCAGGACTAGTTTAGCACTTAGAGTCAAACATACTATGTAAGGGGAAAAGCAGAACACCTATGAAGCTTCATCATAAGAACCAGGGGTAAACACCAGGAGGTGCAGTTGGGCAATTCAGCAGCCCAAGCAAGACTGTCTAGCGGCTGACATTAGCATATTGAAGAGGAGAGACAACGGGGGAGAGAAGTAAGGTCACCAAGAGCGCCGGCGTTGAGCCACACCAGCCATGGGGCACTCGGAAATGTAGCCAATACGCATATGGGTACTCAATTTTAGATGTTTGATTTTAGGTGTCCTTGGTGGTGCCAAGGAGCTGGACGAGCAATGGCTGCCAGCACAGAAGCTCTGGCCCGCATAGGACAGTACTTTTGAGACCGAATCAACAGACTAAACAGACCTGTCGGCAAGAGAAAAGATCGTGTATTAGAAAGAAATGTAGGCCAAATGGCCAGGTACAAAGGCAAGCACATCTAAAAATCTACATAACCTACAGCAGATTGACCCGCTCAATAACCACGGGTCAAAACATAAAGGTCACTACTCGATGCATGAATACTAGATGCCAGGAACGGAGCCCTTCTGCCACCTACTAGAG
>WELB01000388.1:47375-61053 GCA_009602725.1 Spirogloea muscicola
ACCCACTTCCAGGACCCTAGCCTCTCTGATTTGCGGCTGCTTAGCAGGGGTTACTGAGTAATTTGTAGCTGCTTTCTTTCTTTGTGTGCTTTGGTTTCTTAGCGCTTCCTCTGGCTTCCTCTGGCCCCCTTCTCGTTCTTTGTTCATTCTTTTTTGGGCTGGCTTGTCCAGCCCCTATCCTCAATGGGCGAGCCCTTTCTTCTTGATGTCAGATGAGCTGAGGGGAGGAAGAGCAACCCCGCTGCGCAAACCAGAGAAAGAGAGAGAGAGAGAGAGAAGGCGCGCGGGGCGCTTGAAATGAAATGGAGGCCAACTCAAGCCGACACATTGTTCAGGCAGAGTCTAGGGCAAACTAAACAGGGCTACATAATACGGAAACCGAAACCAAGGTGCCTAAGGTGAAGAGAAAGAAGAAAGTGCTCGGCCATTGAGAATAGGGGCTGGAAAAGCCAGCCCAAAAAAGACCAGAGGCTGCTGCAAGGGCGCGACCAGCCCGGCGATGCAAAGCATTTACCTGGGACCGCTGTAGGCACATAGATAAACGCATTTGGTAGCAGGAAAGAAAGAAAGAAACAAGACCCAAAGGCACCGAGCCACCAGGAAGAGCGTTCCCTGGCTGATGTCTTAGTCCTAGTCGTTCGCACTCTAGCTCCCTCAGACCTTGTCCATTCTTTTGGGCTGGCCTTTCCCAGCCACCAGTCAATCTGGCCGCGCTTTCTTTGAAGAAGAAAGTGCTCGCCCATGGAGGATAGGGGACCGGGAAGGGCTGCACCCTCGTCCCGGCGCCGCTGGTCAGCTTGAGAGGCCAGCAGCGACTGTAACGAGGACCACCGACCCCGGAACACCCATCGATGTCCATGGCCAGGGGGTAGAAGGTACCACCCTGCGGGTGATACCTTGTACTTGTGTGCAACTTCTTCTGTTCGGCCACCTGCGCTCGCAAGCATTGGCTCTTCATCAACGTGCAGGGCGTGCTCTAAGTCAGGCCTCCGGCTTTCGTGGCGGCGCTCCAGCTCCCCAAGTTAGCTTGTCAGATTTGTTTGTGCTCACCCGTGGGTACTAATGTCATCTTAGGTACCTTAGATTAGGTCTCCGTATTATGTAGCATTGTTTAGTCTGCACTCGACTCTGCCTGAACAATGTATTGGCTTGAATTGGCCTCCCTTTCAATTCATGCGCCCCGCGCGCCTTCTCTCTTCATGGCATAACCGGTCTCAGATGCAGACGCAGCCCTGCAGCCCCTCGCCGGTCCGGCTCCTCGCTTGCCACCATGGCGGCATGGCGGCGGCCTCCCTGCCCGCCTCCACTCGCTCCTGGCCGCCATCCACGGCCGCTCGCCACCCCCAGTGACCGCGTCTGCTGGCACGCCGCCACCGCAACCTGCCACTCCGGCGTCCGTACTACTGGCGGCGCTGCGCTCCAGGCGAACGGGGCCGCCTTCGTCTACAGCCGGCGCGGCTGCGACCAAGTGGCCGCGGCGCCGTCGTCAACAACCTCGTGGCCGCTCCAATTTGACGAGGCAGGAGACGCCACGGCTGCCCCCAACGCCACTGGCGGCTGCAGCCGCGACGAGCCGTCGCCCGGCGCAACCGCATGCGCGGAGGCACTGGTGGCCGAGCTGGCAGCCTCGCGCCGAGGCTGCCGCCTGATTCGGAGCAGCGCGACCTGGAGGCTTCTGGAGCGCCACTGCGCCGCGCTGCTCGCCCAAGGCCGCGCCGCTGCCTGCGTGGACGTTCTCGTGACGCTCGCCGGTGAGGCGCACTGCGTCGCGCAAGCTGGACCCCAGCGCGCCCACTGCTGCAGGCTTACGTACCGCCGCTGTTTAGTCCCATGGCTGCGACGCTACCCATCGAGCAAAGAGGGCGAGGGCTTGCCTGGCAGACGTGCTGACGTGCCTTGTGGCGGGAAATGCATAGGGGCCAGGGTCCCGATCCGAGCGCTCGTGCCGCCAGAGCGAGTGCTGGAGGTGTGCCTCCAGGAGGGTGGAGCTGCGCTGGCGCTCAGGTGGGGCAGCTGAGCCCTGCAGAAGGTGCATTTAGTGTTTAGCGCGGCATACCCATTTCATTCAACAGGCTCCTGCACCGTGTTGCTCAATCAAGGCTCGTCTCGAGAGCTCAGACTCCTCAGTGCAGGTACGCGTCATTGCAGCGGCGCCTGAAGACGAGTCTCTACACACGCATGATCACGGAGCTGGGCCGCATGGGGGACTTGGCTGGCGTTCGCCTCGTCCTGGACCACATGCTGCGCTGCCGCCTCAAGCCGGACTCGCACAACTTCCGGGCTGCTATAGATGCTTGCGCCCGCAATGGCAACCCAGCAGAAGCTCTGGCGATATTCAAGGTAGGTGGAAGCTGGAGACCTGCTGCGAGGGCCTCCCGATGCTTGCTTGCAGGCGTTGTTTGGCCGGGCTTTCAGGCGCTTTGCTGATTAAGTTCACCCTGCGCATCCATGACATCTGCTGCACAAGTTTGCTGTCTTCATGCTACGAGGGGACTTAGTGACAAGAGCAATTGCGCACTGAGCGAGCATCTGCCGTCCTGCCACTGTGACTGCTCGCAGTTGATGAAGACTACTGG
This sequence comes from Spirogloea muscicola, assembly GCA_009602725.1. Taxonomy (NCBI): domain Eukaryota; kingdom Viridiplantae; phylum Streptophyta; class Zygnematophyceae; order Spirogloeales; family Spirogloeaceae; genus Spirogloea; species Spirogloea muscicola. The sequence goes on from WELB01000388.1 coordinate 49,952, forward strand.
TGTCCTGCCCAACGTGTTTACATACAACAGTCTGCTTATTGCGCTTGCTGCTGCCGATCCATGGCCGACCTTTTCGGCCATGGCTGCGGATGGCGTTGAGCCGGACGGTGCTACGTGGGCTGCGCTCCTCAAGTCCTGTACTGTGACGGGCCGTGCTGATGTGGCCATCTCCCTCTGGCGTCGCATGGAGGCCTGGGCAACGCACAAGGAAGGCCGCCTGCTGGACATCATGGCATACACCACGCTCATCCAGGTGACATGAGCCATTTCTGCCCGTGACATCATGCAATTACATAACATGTCAGGAGCTGAGCAATGCAAAAAAGTAACAGCTAATTAAGCGAATCTGACTTCATGTCAGAGTTGACCTTTAGCTACTGCTCTACTTAAGCTGCCCTAGCCCTGCAGCCTGAGGACTCGCTGCAATTAGCAAAGGCATTGACGCACGCAGTTGCGGTGTTATCAGGTCCTTGCAAAAGCAAAGATGTGGCAGGAGGCCCTAAGCGTGCGGAGGGCTATGGAGGACAATGGCGTGCAGCCGAACGTTGTGACTTGGACGGCACTGATTGGGGCGTGTGCGCAGGCAGGCTTGGTGGAGCAGGCTTTCTCGACCTTCCATGACATGGTAGACAGTGGTGTGGCGCCAACCACTCGCACTTACAACATGCTCATCAATGCCTGCATTGAGGCGGGGCAGGTGGAGCGCGCGTTCCTCCTACTTGAGGAGATGAAAGGAGGGGGCCGATCGAGGGATGAGACGCCTGCTGTACGAGACTATCACAATGCGACACTGCCAAGTGAGGGTCCAGTGGACTTGATGTCTGCTGGATGGAGAGGCAGTCCACCACGAGGCAGTGCGTGTTCTGCAGACGTGGTGACGCCTTACTCCTGTACACTGCCGACACAAGCTCAGCCAAACAGATGTTCAGAGAAAGCTGCACCGCAAGCTCGGCGGTCCGATGGGTCAGGCTGGATAGACGGCAAAGCTCGCAGGAGAGACAATGGCAGAGCAGGTGGTAAACAGGGGTGTGCGCCTGATGAGGTCACCTACAGTACGTTGATGAAGGCCTGCGGAGCCGCTCCTTTGAAGGTGACAGCCAGCCCCTTCTGGTTTGGCCAGTCAGCAGCAATCTTGCTTTTACAAATGGCGCAGCCAGGGTGTGTGTTGGTGCCAAGGCTCACGTGGCAGGTGTCGTGGTGGTGACTTGCAGGTCCGGAAGCTGATGGTGGAGATGGAAGTCTTGGGAATGCAGCTTACACAGCAGATATGGAACATTCTCTTGGATTCTCATGGTAGCACGGGGGACTTGCCTGGGGCTCTGCAAGTAAAGCTCCCATGCTCTCTTTCTTGAAACCCCATCAGCCTGGTGCTTGCATTGCTTTCCACTGACAAGGTGCTGTCCTGGTGGATAGTATGGTATAGTACGTGGAAGTTGTGGAGCGTTTACGTCTTGCATCTATTTGTGCATCTCATCTCTGCTTGCACAGAAATTTGTCATAATTCCTCCTCAGTGATAATTGCTGTGTGGCAATCAGGTGTTCAAGGAGGCCCGTGAAGCCGGCGTGATTGCCGATGTTGTTGCGTACACTGCGCTAATCAAGGTTCTTCCCTGCAAGTTGACTTTCCTGCACGACTGAGCAGACACATGAAGTATCTTGGACCTCCAGCTCTGAACTTGATTTGGCCATGCCAAAAATCTGAGGCTGCATGCAGGCCTGTGTGAGAGCTGGAGATGAGGACCACGCTTTTGCAATATACAATGCCATGAAAGAGAGAGGAGTAAAAGCGAACATGGTAATTGTAGTTGGCATAGTGCCCATGCAGCATTTGTCTATACTCATGTGTACTGAAGGATTACCTGTCCTATGTGTCTTGGTGGTAGTCCGCTCTTGAGATTTGGAAGCATGAGTGTCGCGAGTGCTGCTTTCCAGTGCCCTCGTGATGTCGTCATATACTCATGCCATGCCGCTTGCCGGATGTTTTAAGCAAGTAAGACGTCAAGGTGCTTCTGAGTGTCCAGTTTAAACGAAGATTGCCTTTGGTTCTGTCATGATACATCACTTCTTCAGTCCGTTTGTGGATTTTGTGCTATACTTACAAGATGATTGTTGTCCCGTATCATACAGGTGACTTTCAATACACTCCTGAGGCTGCACAGGAGGTGCAACCTACATGAAGTCCAGCGAGCACTTGCCCTGTACGAGGAGATGCGTGATGCCGGGTGTGACCAGTGTGCTCATGAGCCCTGTGCCATTTTCCAGCTTGTTGTAGCCCCTTGTGACAATCTGCCTGGGCAGACCACGTTGAGTGAATCATACGCATTCTGCATCATGGGCTGAACTCTAAATGCATCCACGAAGATAGAGTGAGCCTTTCACCAAGCAAGGCAGGTGTGCAGTGAGTTGCACTGCTCAGCAGCACTCAAGTTTCTCCTTGGCAACAAGGAAGTCATGCTTTCGGGTGGCAACGACAAAGGCATGCTCTGGATTGATGCAGCTCAGTGCTGAGCAATACCTCTTGTTGAATCTGTAGGTATGCTCCAAATGACCACCTGTTGAGGTCACTGCTTAAGGAGTGGGCTGAGGGAGCGCTTGAAGGAAAGGCTTGTGGACAAAGCAGAGCCCAGAGTGGCAGCGCCAGTGCCAAGGCTGCCCCCCACTGGCCGCTGGCACAGCAGGACGATGGAACCCCCAAGTTTACAGGGCTGCTGCTCCAGAGAGTGGCTTGTCACGCCAGGGATGGGTCCCCAGGAGTTATTGACTTGCACGGGCTCTCCAAGGTGTAATCGCCAGTCTATTAGAAACCCTGCTCGTATACTTCTAATAACACCAATTTGAAGTGCTGAGACTCTCACTAGGAGCGTCAAGGCTTGTCAGTGGCTGATGCTGTTCTGTGTGCCACCATGCAGACTGAAGCAAGGACAGCAGTGTTGTCAGTCCTGCGCTTGATCAAGGAGCGCCATGGAAAATGTCAGTACTTCGTCTCCAGTGCACCACTCCTTTAGCTTCACCTACTAGCTTCGCCCAGTCAAGATGTGTCCTAGACATCTTGACTGGCACCGGGCAATTGTTTGACAAAAAGAAAATGTACTGTCTTATCCGTGCAGCCAAACCTGTTCTGGATGACCTGGTCATCATAACAGGCGTAGGGAAGCACAGCGAGGTTCCGGGTGTGAGCGTGGTGCGCGAGGCCGTGCTGCACGTGCTGCAAGTGGAGCTTGGCCTCCCTGTGCTGGCCTCCAACCCCCACGCAGCTCAAGAGCGGCTAGAGGTGCCAAAGCGGCCTCTCCAGGGAGCAGCCTCGTTGCTGGAGCATGACGTGCTCTCAGAGCAGGCAACACGAGGTGGCAGATCAAATATAGAGGCATTGTTGGGTGAGCCTTCGGTGCTGCACAGTGAGCGTTCCTTGAGACTTGCGAAGTCCTCCGTGCGCGGGACTGAGCAAATGGTTCCCCTGACAGCGGCGGCAGCGTCAACCAATCTTTACGACAAAGACGAGGAAGATGAGGCAGCAGACAAGAAAGCAGGTGCCACTGTAGGCTCCCTGGAGCAGGGAAAGCTGCACGGACTACCAACTTCTACGAGGGAGCCTGCTGACAGCTTCGAGCTCATTGCTACCACGCCCTTCCACAGCCCTGCAAGCAAGACATCATTCTTGGACGGGGCTGTACGGCGTCCCTCATTGAATCCGGGCCGCTTGAAGGTACCCAAAGATGCCCTTAATGCATGGCTGGCCAAGCGAAAAGAGCTGGCAGCTGTGCAAAGATTGCATGGTGCACCCTAACCATAAAAGAGCTGACAATCATGACAACAGAATATTTGGTGGAAACAATGGGGTTGAGTAGCGAACTCTGTGGCTTTTGCTGCATAAGGACACCCCTGGAACACCTTGTCCGCTCCTTACAACTTAGTAGGCCAGGCTCCCGTGGTCCACCTGGTCCACGCTCTAAGCGAAGGTGGCCCTTGTGCACAGGGCTCTGTCCCCTACGTCAGGCCTCCATTAACCATTTCTATGCCCCAGGGTCTTCAGCTTTCCCAAAGAGATGGCCAGCAGAGACTTTAAGTTCAGTCCCTTGAACTGCCTTGCTACCTGGCCGATCGGTCTACTTCGTGCTACCGTAGGCCACGGCCCCAATGTAAGCTTTGGTACAGGTATTACCATGACGACAAGCCCTAGTAAAGTAACAGGAAGTAGATCTTCTGGAACGTTGAGAATGCACTATGGACATCGGGCCAACAGATCTAGCTCTGAGACCCGAGAGCCCCATGCACATCGGCGGCCAGTGGGACAAACTCGTCCCCTTCCGCCCTCACAATAAGCCGCTTTGCCACGCAGCTGCATGCCCAGCCTTCGAGGCAGAGAGCCCCGTATTGGAGCGGTCAATAACATCTATAGAGACCACGTTGGCGATGACCTGCAGGCGACCGCCTGGTGTGGTGACCATCAGGTCGACCCGCCGATTGTGGAGTCCATCAGCCCTCTGCAGGAATAGGCAAGACGGACGTGTTCTCGATCGCCACTGTGTACCCTGCCCAGCATGACCGCCCTGTCATCAGTTTCTCGGCAGCTATCTTGAGCTGGGGTTGCAGCTCCTCGGGCGAGCACTTTCTTCTTCTTTCAGTCCGCTCGAGCCCCTGTATTGCCCGCTGAGCAAGCGGGGAGGCGAGCTGCAATGGTCGGGAGGAGATGGGGGTGTGACGAAAGAAAGTGCCCGGAAGAGAGTGCTCGAGTGCCCGGAAACAAGAGAAGGAAGAACGTGGCTCTCCCAAAGAGAAAGCGCGGCCAGATTGACTGGTGGCTGGGAAAGGCCAGCCCAAAAGAATGGACAAGGTCTGAGGGAGCTTGAGTGCGAACGACTAGGACTAAGACATCAGCCAGGGAACGCTCAGTAACCTCTAGACAGGAGATGCAGATCCGAGTAGCTAGCTGGTGGAAAGACGTCGCCCTGACGGAAGCCGGAGGCCGCCGCCAAAGCTCGGCCTGCTGCCCGAGGCGGCGGGCCGCTGCACGCCGCGCCAGGCGGTGGAGCAAGTCAAGCCATTTGGAGCCAAAGGCTTCCGAAGGGGGGCTGTGTAAAAGCCAACCCGGAAAGAATGGACAAGGTCCAAAGGTAAATAACGACCAGGCACACCTGAGACTGTGAGCCGCCTGCATGCCGACCCGCCCAGTGGCCGCGATCGAGGGCAGAGCCCGGTCCCTCGGGAACCCCGCTCCCGGACCCCGAGCGATTTTCTTGACCGTCGATCTCGGTGCATGCCGCGAGGCGGGCCGCCGGGAATGCGGATCGTGGCATCAGCGAGCAAGTCACTCCGCGCTGCCTCGCCTCGCAGCCCGACGCTGCAGCGTGGGCGCCGCGGCGGCGGCGGCGGCGGTGGCGACGTCGAGCTTGGGGCCAGCCGCTTGCTTCTCACTCGGGCGTGCTTCGCCGGCGCGGCCGGTGGCGGCCCAGTTGGCGCCGATGTCTGCTCCAGCAGCTATGCGGCCGATGGCAGCCGGCGACGGCGAACACAGCTATGACAGCCAGTCCTACCTCCAGGCAGCCATCTTCGCTGTGAGCCCCTACCAAGATAACCGCGCGCCTGGCTGAGCTTAATTGAGCTTCTCCTGTGCTGGAATCAGAGCAAGTAGTTGCCGCTGTTGTATTTGATTTCGTTCTTCGCTTCTTTAGTTGCTTCGTTGGTCTATAGAATGACTGGAAAAACGGGTGGCGGCACTGCAGCTGCAAGCAACAATCGCTCAAAAAATATGGTCTAATTGTCCTGAGTGTGTCACACTGGCAGGAGGCAAAACCCATGCTTCTCGAGCACATTGCCAACGCTGCGGCGCTTCAGGAGGCTGGTGGTGTGATAAACATTGCTGATCTTGGATGCTCCACGGGTTAGCCACCTGTGCACACACGGATGGCAATTTCCTCCGGCTACATTAGTTGATGAGTCTTGGTTGGGTGTAGCATCTGTAAGCCATTCTTCTTAAAAGCAAGGCAGACACATATTGGCCGGCATTACCTTGAGGAGACATTGTCTATTGCAGCCAGAACCATAGTCGACCAAGCTCTGCGACTGTAGAAGACTTCTAATCTGACCACCAATGAAAATTTGGTATGACAGTACTATCATGGCCTTCCCTGGACCCCTGTCTTATATAGTAATTGCCAAATTTGTCAAATATGAGACAAGACATCTCTTTACATATCCATGTCCTGAAATAAGTGCAGGCAGGAACTCTGTACAGCAGATGACAAGCGTTGTCTCAGAAATCAGACGACTGTTGTTCGACAGTCAAAGGGAGTGCTTCGTCTACTTCTCGGATTTGCCAGACAACGACTTCAATCTCCTTCTGCGGCTATTGTTCGACCAGGAGTCCGGCAGGCCCGCATATTTTGCAGCGGCAGTTCCAGGTCTGAGATTTCTTCTTGGTAACAAAGAGCCCCACTTGCACCTGCGTTCGTATCAACGTCAGCTTAGCTTGCTTCAAAAGCATGATATGCAGATCGTGAGCAATTCAGTCAAGATAGTTGCTCGTACAAAACATTTTCAGCCCTATAGACACGAACGTGCACAGACAGTCGGAAGTAACCAACTTTGGCCTTGGCCCTGATAGGCTCTTTCTACAACAGGCTCTTTCCAGTAGCGTCCCTGCACGTGGTCACCTGCACACTTGCTATGCACTTTCTTTCTCAAGATCCGTTTGCTGCCACGGAAGCAGGTATGCACCTTGTTACCGAGCTTATATAAGCATGGCGAAAAATCACGTAGCTTTCCCAACAGTTAGTGTATGAGTCAATGGCAACATCCACTGTACATTATCATGATCAAAGTATTCCAGTGAGCTGTCAGCTATGCTGCTCTTATCAGGAGATATTTATTGCATAGAAAAGAGAACGTGCACAAGTAACCAGTCACTTACTTAATATGTTCTGGAATAGAGAAACACACATGCTACGAACACCCTGTCTTTTGTGACCTATGACTACTCATAGATCCACGATGTGGCCTTCAGGTATTTCAGAGATCGTCAATACCAGCAGCACCTGGTATGCGCGGGACGAGTCAGGTGCCATACTTTCTGCGTACCAGGTAAGCCTTTCCATCAATCTTCTCTGAGGCCACATCTTTATTGTGCCTGTGGAGTCAGGCAATCACTATGGCATCAAGCTCGGAACAAAGTCACATACATTTGCCGGAGTCGTGATCAGTCAAGCGCACTTTTGATTGTGTCATCAGTCTTCCTTGTCCTCTCATTGCCACAGGCACAAGCGAAAAGGGACCTAGAATGCTTCTTGACCTGTCGTGCCGAGGAGATTAGACAAGGAGGGCTGCTTTGGATGATCACTGCAGGCGGCCCAGAGCCAGATCATGACGGAATGTCCAGCGAAAATTCCGCGGTTCCTGCAGCAGGAGGAGAAATGGACAAAGCAGAAGAAGCAAGCAGAAATTGGTTTGACCTTATGGATGAGGCATGGAAGCAGCTCATCGCTGAGGGGGCTGCTCCGGCCGAGTCTATGGCTTCCTTCAACATCCCTTTGTATGGCCGTAGCGAGTCTGACTTCCATGACGTGATTGAAAACTTGCCAGGCAAACCGTTTGCAATCAGCTTGTTGAAGGTACGTGTTGCCATCAAAAGCTGATCATACTACTCTTCAATTGACACTGTTTGGCCATCTTACGAATGCGCCCGGTTGATAGCAGTTCTTTATTCAGCTACACTGCAATTTCAATACTCTTGTGCAGAGAATGGGGGTCACGACTCCACAAGAATGGCAGCTATCACCTTTGCAAAGGTCAGTCATCACCTCTGAACCTAACTACATTTCAATACACTCTTACACCTTATGCCCTGCATGAGAAGCTTTGGCAATTGACAATGCCTCCACGGAAAAACCCTTCATATTGACTTATTTAATAGATACATGAGCAGCCGATTTAGCCCCCTCATTGAGTTGGCCATGCCCAACCTAGTCTGCAGTGACTAATCAGGAGTCTTCCTTGCAAGATGCTCAGTCGACCCGTGGTGGCAAAGCACATAGTAACCGCCTTCACGGTGATCCTGGGGCCACTTTTGACCGAGAGATTTGGCAGGGGCTTCTTGGATCAACTTGCTCATCGGATGGAGCATTTGATTTTGCAAGACTTTGAGTGCTACGCAACCTCCCCATTGCCGGCAATTGTTTGCCTGGCACTTATCCGTAGGTGAAGATTCCGGCCAATACTAGTATAGATCATATTTCTATCAATCAGATCCACGTACTTGAGAGTTGATATAGCATCTTTGGGCACCAAATTCGGTTGAAAACATTGGCCTACTTGCTGAGGCACTTGTATCAGGGAGAATTTTCTCAAGTTCGAAGAATAGCTGTTCTTACCATTTGCAATGAGTGCTCGTTTTGCAACGCCCTAGCTTGCAACAGCCACATTTTCAGGTGACTGTATACTGCCAGCTTGACTACTTGCAGGTCAGATTGTTTGGCCATATTACTAGGTGCAACAGCTGGGTTCCAGCAAACGTGGTCATCAAGTTGCTCTGCACCACGAGCTTGAATAATGAAGGCAAATGCGCCCATTGATACTACTCTGAAATACTTGTAGTTGTACATACACAGCTTTGATGGCCCTCTCCGTGTGTGTCAAGCTGGTTCCACGAGAGCCAGCCGACTACAACACCAAAGTGAGGGCCGCACAATGTTACGCATCCTGCTTACGGCTTCTCGCAAACAGGCCACCAGAGCAGATGCGCTTGCTTTGTCAGTTAAGGAGCCCCGAGGAGGCTGTACTACCAGCCAATGTGGTCAGCTAAATCAACCTCCAGCTGCCTCATTACTACAATCGACGTTGGGGCCAACGGGACCCATTTCTGTTGGGCCTGAAGTCGATGTGAGCGGTACCTAAAAAACGTCTGAAGGATACGCTGCTCAAGCTGCTGCTTACAGCTTGTGCAGAGTGTCGAGCACGTATTTATGACGCAGCTTGATGTGGGCTGTTACTCCTGTGCTGGCCAATCCCAACTGGACATGTGCACCGCACCCTCCAGATCTGGCTCCCGGTTCCGTGTTGAGCTGTAGTAGAGAGGCGGGAAGTGACTGTCACAGTCGCTCTTGGCCAGCAGCCCCCAGCCGCACATCCCGGCAGCAACAGTCGTATAAGCAGAGTCGAATGCGGCCATCCACCATGTGTCCTTATTGCCAAAGTGTGTGCAGTCAGGGCGCTTCCCCCCCTCATAGTGGAATCCATGCATGTCCATCTGGTGAAAGATTGGCTGCACAGGGACCTGCTTTTCGGCTGCCACCTCCCACAAGACGTCGTTCCTCCACTGAGCTCGCTCCAAGCAATGAATTATGTTGGTCAGCAACAATGGTACATTTGTTGTGATATCAGCTTGATGCACGTTGCCTCCACAACAGGAGATATAGCTAACACGGTCTCTTAGCAAATTGTGCACTAAGTTTGGTAACTCCTTGTAGCTTATGATACATTCTTATATCAACTGTGTTTGTGAGCAATCATCCACACCTAGCTCTATTGAGCATTAGCTGGAGTGCGCGAGGCATTGTTTTCACAGGACAAGGAGCAGAGCTTGCCTGGTGCACCCGAGGTGCGGGGTGGCAAATCTTTATGATTGCCTGGGAAACATTCTCAGGGAAGCCGCCTGGAACCGGGTAGATTCCATTGCCATTGAGGGTGTAGAAGTGTTGCGGCAAGACCTCCCGGAAGAAGCCTATGTGACCCTTCTTCTTGTTGAACTTGGCGAGATAGTCGGCCCCGCTGTTCATGTCGTGACGCAGGCCCTTCACGCGCCTATTATTGTAGTGCAGCCCGAAGTTGAGAATGATCTACAATAAATCCCGGTCAATTGATGTCAGCACCGAAGCTGCAGCACAGTCAATGCATGCAGCCGCACGTCATGCCCGGCAGCTGGCCTGTTGTCTACCATTTTGGATCATGCTAGAGTTGACTTCATTTGTCCTCGACTCCAGCTCCATAAGCTAGCCTAGTGCTCACCACGTCAAAATTTTGAGCGACGTACTCAAGCTGTGACTGGTATATGTTGTAGCCTAACCACTCGTACATACTTGGGACGAGATGAAAGCCTGCACAGAGTGGCTCATAGCATGGCTGAGTACCAATCCAACGTATTCTGGTCTTGCTGACGCACTGCCGTTATGCAGGTGTCACCACCGTCAATGGAGAATCTTGCATAACTTCTGAAATCCCAGCAAACGCAAGTGGAGGACTCAACGGACAAGATCCCTTGCATTGATCTTGACCAGGGCGTGACATGCTTATGTAGCAGCAGATACCGACATTCTGCAAGTCTGCATTTCTTGCTGTCTTTCTGACAAACTAAGAGCAGCTTTGATTGCTATTCGAACTTGAGGTCCCTGTCTTTAGGGTCTGCAAGTTCCACAGCAGGAGCGTAGGTGCAGTAATTTGACGTACCTCGCCAGTAGGACCAAGTGGCGTTTTCAAAGGGCCCGGTAAGCACCGTTTCTTGCCGGAAGGTCGAGAATTTCTTGTCCTTCTGCAAAATGTGGGTGCCCTTGGCGAGCATCTCCTCCACGGTGTCCTCCACCTTGAGGTCATAGAAATAGCTGCAAAGTGAAGCAGAGTTGAGGGACTTGCTTGTTGTCAGACTGAGAATCAGCAAGCCCTTCTTTTCGCAGCTGGGGTGCTCGTTGTGGGCACCACATCGACTGACTGATTCATCTGATAAGCATGGGCCCAGTGGCCCTCATGCGCCCCTCTCTCCATGAGTCCCGCATTCAGTATACCATAGGCGACAGAGGCTCAGCACCGCGAAGGTCAAGTCGAGGAAGCAGAGGCTTCCCGAAAGTCCCCCTAGACGAGCGCTCACAGGCTGTACATAGCTCTGGGCAATCTGTGCTCTGAGCAGCATACAGTGTGTTGCCGCAGTTGGCCCACTCCTTGTAGCCGCGCCTCTGCAGGGACGCGACGAAGTTGTTCCACGTTTGGCCAGTGATGGAGTCGCCAATCAACGCCACCTTCTTTCCCTTGAGGAGCTGCACGGGCGCCAGGACGCCGCCGTCAGACGGTCCGCCGGCCGCGCGGTGTCCGTGTCACTCGGCAGCACACGCCTGGCCAGGCAA
>WELB01000389.1:9086-21712 GCA_009602725.1 Spirogloea muscicola
CCCGCCTCGCCATCCGGCGGGGCCGACGGCGGCCTTGGCGGCGGGCAGCCCCCCGCGGCCGCGCCGGCAGCCCTGCTCAAGGAGCTCGAGGTTAGCTCCGCGAGCCGCATGGCCTGTCGTGCAGCCACCGGACTGTCGAGCGGAGCAGCCAGCCCAGTGCAGGGTTCCGAGGGGCCCGACAGCGAGGTGTTCATGCAGGATACTGTGGAATTGATGTCAAGTCCAGAGGGCACGGTCGAGCTCTCGGGCGCATTGCAGAGTATATATGAGCTCGTTGCCTGCCGCGTGCGATCACTGCCGCCGCAGACGAGGTGGAACATGGCGCAATGTCACCTCGCGCAGAAGGACGTGCGCGCTGCCATCATCGAGGTACGATTGCGCCGCAGCACTATGTATGGCAGCATGCCAATGTACGTTGGCCTTTCCGATCGTACGTTTGGATTCAGCCGGCCATGCGATCGGCGACGGCCAGTCGGGTGGTCATCGCCAGATCGTCATGCCGCTCGTGCAGCTGGAGGGCGCCTCGGGCCGCCGCAGAACGCTGCAAGTCAGCCTGGCGCTGGCGTCGCTGTACATGCGAGCCGGCCTCGACCGCTCCGCCGCCAGCAACTACAAGGACTGCCTGCGGTCTGTCGAACACGGCGGCCACCTTCCTGCTCCCACCGACCGCCTCCGGCTGCCAGGAGCAGCGATGGGCGAGGCAGGCTGTCGCGCCCGGTTCGAATCCGCCGTCTCGCTCCTGACGGCGCTCCCCGGTGCGCGGGCTTGTGGGCAGCCAGAACCCGTACGTGCTGGAGGCTGTGCCGGCGCTCGCATCCCTGGGCGCCGCCGTGCGGGACCTGCAGGCGGTGCTCCCGCAGCCCAGCGTGAGCTGCCGCGAGCCCCGCCGCAGCAAGCAGTAACGCCCGCACGAGCAACGGCCGCCCTCCGTGTCCCCTACCCTGTTCCCTTGCTGCGCCGCTTATGGCCTCCAGCACCGCGTCGGCGTCGCTTACGCGCTCTGGCAGGCCAAAGCGGCGCTGCCGGCTGGCTCGCTCGACCCTGCACGAGTCCTGCAGGCAAGTGCATCCCGAAGCCTTGGCAATCATTGCCGAGCCCAAGCACATTGCGTCACCTGGCCCAATTCGCTCGGACTCGGACCTCGTCCCTGTGGAATAGACCAGCTGTGCATGCTTCCTGGTTGTCAACGTCCGGAAGCACGTCACCGGGGCTGGCGTTTGAGACCGCATCGTCAAGCGTTGCCGTTCGCCAGCCTGATGCGTCGGACGAGTGCATGCAGCGATCAAATGCCTGCTTGCCATTGCACTGACAAGGCTGTGCTGCTCCGGTGCAGCTCTTTGCAGAGGGCCACTGCGCAGCTGCCACGCAAGATCATGCGGGTACACATCCGAGGGTTGCGCCTGGCGGCACTTGCATCTCGCCTTTGCCCGAGAGCTTGGGCGACTGCTGTCTCTGCCGTCGCGCTCATCCCCGAGTCGGGTGGTCAGTGCATGCTGCTGCTGACATGTGCAAGCACTCGCTGGTCGCAGCCGCCGCAGCATCGTGGCGGGAGCTGGATGAGCTGTTTCCGGGCAATCCGCACGTGCTCCTCCACATGGCTCGGGTACAGCACTCCGAGGCTCGGCCACACTGACCCTGCACCGGAGATCTGAAGAACGCCGATCTGAGCCCCGAGAACCACCACTGAAAGGGAGATAATGGGCTCGTTCCGGAGTTAAGGACCCTGATCCAGTGTTACCGAAGGACCCACGGGTCGTGATGCAAGACATGATGCTGAACTCCAGTCTCTTTGCGTGTGTGGGCTCGCGCAGACCCATGTGGCCATCGGGGATCTAGACGCTGCAATGCAGGCACATCACCAGGTATACCGGCCTGCCTAGGCGCTAAGACTAATACCAAGGGCAGTGCCCCCTCGGGGGCGCAACTCCCCATCGGCACTGCACTGCAAAGAGTATCTGTCGCATTTGTGGTTGCAGCGCCCATCACAAACGGGCTCGAGGTGGTCAAGACTCGATGAAATTTGTACTGGGCTTCCCGGGCTTCTTCCTGGACCTCGTACTCCGAGTCCTCAGAGCCGACCCTCGCGCTGAGAGCCTCAATCAAAACCGCCATGCTCCTTGACTGCGCAGTGCAGGCAGGCAGATCCGTACTGCATGGCGGGCGCCGACGAGTACGCGACACTGGCGGCGCAGCGCGGCGACAGGCGGCTGGTCATGGGCCTCACACGAGCCCTGCTGGACGTAGATCCGACGCAGCCCGAGGCGTGGGTAGCGTCCGCCGTCTTCTGGCGTGCCCGTCAGGAATTGGACCGGGCACTCGTCTACGCCCACCAGGTACGGCGGCTGCCCGCCCTCGGTCGGGTTTGGCGTACACCTGCCTCCTGTTGACCAGCTTTCTCTTCGGGCCAGAGGTCCGTCATGGCAACGTGCGCCGCACGTGATGCATAGTCTGCTCGAAGGGAGAGGAGCGCCGAGATGGTAGATAGCATCAGATTGATTGCAAAAGCTGACTAGCGTGTCACTTGAGCGAGCCGATGCGCTGCAGGCCATCAGCCAGAACGACCGCCACGCCCCGGCACACCTCATTGCGGTATGCTTGTTCACCTGCCCTGGGTACTGCTCCATTCTGAAGTCAGCCCTGTGGCTGCGAAGCTCAAGGCTGGTTGCTGATTCTGATGTCCTTGGTACCTTCCGGTCTCTGAGGCCTTGAGCCTGGCTGCTGAAGCCTCTGCCCATGCTCCAGTGACGGCATTCTGCCAAGGCTAGTGGCATTGCAATTGACTGCAGTCATGCCCTTGTACCTCAGGGATCCATCATGCTAGACATGGGCCAAGCAGAGGGCGCTGCGGCAGCGTTCCGGCGGGCGCAGGAGCTGCGGCCTGAGATGCGCGCACTGGGAGGTTTGTGCTTGCCAGTTTGTGCGATGTTGCTGGCGTTGGCAGCGAGGCACTCGGCCGCCCGGCCATCCAATGTGCTCGGCTCAGGCTGGACTGGAGCCTGCATGCAGGCCTCATCCGTGCGCTGCTGGCAGCAGGGAACCGGCGAGAGGCCCTGGCAGTGGCACGCCAGGCTGCTAAGCACCTACCACAGTCGGCTGCGGCATTCACGCTCGTCGGGGATGTGTATGCGAGCCATGTCGATGGCCACAACAAGGTCGAGCGCCGCCCCGCCTTGCTTTGTCTTGCCGGCCCTGTTGGATGCTGGAGAACAGAGGCGAGCTTGGCCGGGTCACCCATCATGGACGCGCTCGTCCACAGGAGCCGCTCGCTGATACACGAGGATCGCCTCCCTGGCCTGCTGCAGGCCAAGAAGGCGTACGAGACGGCGCTGCAGCTGGACCCCAAGTCGCTCGGCGCCGCGCTTAGTCTTGCCGACCTCCTCGTCGCCCGTGGCAATCCCCTTGCCGCCATCAGCCTGTGAGTTGCCATGGCTGCTAAGGCCATCTGGGCTTGTGGCCTGCTTTGCAACATCAACATCGGCGGGCGGTCGTGCCTCATGAGATCGCGGTCCGGGTCTTTGCCGGCTGCGCCGCTCCTTGAAACCTCCACTGGCTCGAGGGTTTCGGTTTTGCGCCGTCACACTGCAGCCTGCGATTTATTGTGCAGGCTCAAGAAGCTGGTGGAGCGCGCCGGGGGCGATGCGGCGCACGAGAAGCTGGCAGGCCTGCTGACAGCCACACATCAGCCCGATGATGCCTTCCACCACTTGTATACCCTGCTTGCGTGCGTGACCCTTGTACAACCCTTGTATACCTGCTTGCTTCACCTCAAGAGATAGCAAGCTGCACAGCATTGAGCCTCTCGGGCTGCAGTTTCTTGTCTGAGCATCATCTGAATCTTGTGGGGAATGTTGCATGCTGTGATCAGGAAGAACCGCAGCAGCGAGACTGCACGCGGCGAGCTGGAGCAGCTGGAGAAGCTTCTGAAGGTGAGGGCTGCCGTCAGGCCAGTGCATTGTTGCTTTTTGCTCGCAGATCAAATTGCACCTTGCATTTGTTCGCTGATACCCTTCAAACCTTGGCGTCGGTCAATGGACGCTGCGCACCTGGGAACAGGGTCAGGCGGCAGGCCCAGACAGCGCAATGCGGATTGGCGAACCGGCAACTGCAGCACCCGGCATGCAGAGCAGGCGGGGCGGCTATGCCTGACCGCTGGGGTGAAGCGTCTGGCCTGGCCGGTCGCCCTGCTCGCAATGCCAAGCGGAGCATGAGGAGCCTCAGGCCGCACGGCTCATTTGCACAAAGATGTTCGTGGCACCCTGTGTCTTTTGCAAATTGTCTCTCCTCTCGTCTGCACTAAGGTGTTGTGGTTCCACAGGATGTCCACTGCCATACTACGTCGATAGTGCAGAATATAGCCAATTGAGTGACTTTTCAGGGGTTGTAACGTGGCAAGCAGAGCACTATTAGGTGCAAAAGAAAAGTAGTGTGATAGTTCGCATGGGTACTGAATAAGCACAATCTATGCACAATAGAGTATGACTACAATTACAGATGACATGGTGCACACTCTCAAACTTGTGATGAACGGGTTTGTTGGCCTAACAAGTAATGAGTTTGATACAGAGAAAGTAAATGGTAATTGGAGCATGCCAAACAAAAGTCTGGGCTTCTCTTTGAGCGACGCGGGTTGCAGGAGAGGGCTCACACGCCGAAGCCTGGTCACGGCTCGGCGGCACAGGAGCTTCGTCCCTGATCGAAGCCGAGCTGGAGGTAGGGTGATTGGTACTCCTTTGCACACCAGACCAAATGTGAGTCCACCTTACATGTCCACGTGAATTGCCACCTCACCGGCCTCGTCAGACCGACACAATTGAATCACCGACGGATATTGCAAGATAGTGCCTGTCTCGTCACCTCCAGAAAGGGCAAAATTGTAGCTCAGAAACTCCATGGGCTGCTCTTGCTTGCCGGCGCCCACAAATGACATCGAGTTTGGGCTGCCGCGGGACTAAGGTGGACATTTGCTGGGCATTTGTGGCCACCAATGGCTGCCAGCACCTGCGTGGCACCCAAGGCAGCTGCCAGTAGCGGGGTGCAGGCTGGGAGTGGCAAATTGGGGCTGATCGAGGGGAGCAGCTACTGGATACAAGCAGTGGCATACTCCACAAGGCCACTGACAAAAAATGTGTTCGCCAAAAGAAGTCATCAATGGCCAGCCCAAAATGTGTCTCGGCGGTCATTCCCTAGGAAATGGATGGGTGTGGAAGAGCACGAGTGCTGAAAATTCGTCGTCAAGTACGTTGTCTGCAGCTGCCTCTTCATGCAACCGCTCATCTGTGCGACGCTGCGATTCAGGGGCAAGCCCCCGATGTTCCGGTGCCGCTGCAAGCCCCTGCAAGCTGGTGCTGCGGCTGCTGGGGGTGAAGCCCGGGCGGCGTTCATGGCCCCCAGTCTGTGCTTGCCGCTCTTGCCGCCCTCCAGGTCTGCACTGTCGCCCTCCGCTGGTGGCGGCGCTGCTCCGCCATTGACCAGCACCTTTGAGACAGCTGCAGCCTGCAGCCGTCGCTGGATGACATCGTGCGCGCGGGTCAAATCCTCAAGGTCCTTCTGGCACGTGGCGCAGATGTAGTCGAGCGGCAGGATGCCAAAGGGCTCCTCAATCAGCACGCCAACCTGTATGCACTTGGCAACCCAGTGTCAAGCCACAGCATCCAGCCCGTGCACTACCAGCAGTATGGCGAAAGCGAGGCCGAAGACGACCTCTCAAGCATCTGCATAGTATGTCTATGGTCAAGGGTAACTTTTAACATGGTCTCTAGGGTCCTGGGTGGCCTGCTATGACTGTCATCTGAATAAAGCCCCCCGCCCTCCCAGACCCCGAACAAGAAACGCAGAGAATCAGGACCTGAAAGGCTGACAGCACTGACAACACACAAAGGAGAACCAGCTCTGCAGCACCTCCTTTTCCAAGACTCGGATCTGATGCAAAGAAAGGGCAGAGGGGGGGAAAGTGGCACGCTATTTTTAGCAAGCACACATTGCCCCTCAGGCAATGACCCCCGCCTGATATCCATTGGACAATTGCAAGACAAGATGGGAGATGTAGAATAAGCGCGAGCTCATTGTCAGACTAGGACTGCAGAGTCCTGGAGATCTGGACATGCTGCATCCTGAGAGAGCAGCCACCACCTGACATTCTGCAAGCTAGTCACGGCAGCGAACAAGGGGGGGCCAGAGCGGGAGGCTGGCTAGCCCAGCAGCGGCAGTGGCGCACCTCCTCGACGCAGAAGAGGGCAGCGGCGCTGAAAATGGTGGCAGGCACAGTGGCCCAGTGGCACTCCTCCCACAGTGCAAGCGGTAGCACCATGTGCCAGACGACAAGGAAGCGCGACGTCAGGCGTGTGTAGAAGAGTGGAATGGGCGTGCGGAAGATGCGCTCGCACCCGCCGAGGCAGTCGTGGAACTGCGTCAAATTCGCCTCCTGCCAACAAGCCGGCATGCGAGGCAATCAAGGTCGTCTCTCGGAGGAGTCAGCGTCCAGGGTGCCCAGTTTCAGCTTCACAATCTGGGCTGCAAGACTCAGCAATGCTGAGAAGAATTGTAACAGCTCCAGGGGGCTGCCTGTGGAGATTTATGCTTGGCCTACCAATCAGTGAGTTCTCCAGACCAACCCAAGTGCTCTATATCCACAGAGGACCACCAATGCTTATCTTCTAACATCCCTTAATCTGACCATGAACTCAGGTGCTGAGGCTGCTCAAGTATAGCTGCTGCTCAACGATCGGGAGCACTGTTGTGGCGGGAGCAGGGGGTGCGCCCAGTAAGGTGGTCCCGTTGATTACCATGAGGCTCTTGTGGACGTCGGTGATGCGGCAGGTGGCGAGGAGCTCGGTGAGCAGCTGCAGGACGAAGACGGGGCGGTGCGGCGCGGCCAGGATGGCCTCCACCTCGCTCTCGTGCAGCACAGCGCGCAGCTCAGCGTGCAGGTCGCAGCTGCGGATCAGGTGAGCCTTGAGGCACAGCATGAACGCCACCTGCAGCATTGCCGAGCGCAGCCACACGGCCGTCAACCTGGAGTCGCACGCAAGTGTGGGTGGCGGCTGCCGCTCGAACGAATCACAGACATGGACGTTAGGACCAGTCCGGACCCAACAAACGGAGGCTTCAGTGGATCCCTAGGAGCCAGCTTCGTCCCAGGGGAGGTGGCCGGAGACCAGCGACGCACCAGGTGGCGCAGGACCTCGTCGCGGCGGGCGCGGTCGTCCGGGGCGGGCACGAAGGCGAGCGCCTGGCGCGCGAGGTCGCGGGCGCGCTGCAGGCAGAGGCCCCAGAGCTTGCGGGCCTCGTCGAAGCGCGCGAACGACGACTCGGTGCGGAACACGAGCAGCAGCGCCAGCGCCGGCGCCGTGAGCTGCAGCGGCAGCGACGAGGAGACCAGCGGCGGCGGCCTCGTTGGCGGCCGTCACAGCGGCGGCCAGGGCGGCCAGGCCCAGCACCGGCGGGCCCAGGCCACGGACGACGCGCGACGACGGCATGGAAGCCATGTGGCGCGCCGCGCGGTCGGAGCTGCGGTGGCGCTCCCACTCCGCGTGCCCGAACACGGCGCGCCGGAACGGCATCGCCGCCTCTCGGTCCGCGTCCGCCGCCTCCGTTACAGGCTCGTCGGCTTCGACAGCATCAGCAAATGCATCTGCGGGAGCTCAAGGCGGAGGAGGTATGACCAAGCCGCAGTCAAGGGTGTCCCGTTACGAGAAGAAGCGAGGGGTGACGAGAGCAGGAAGCCGCAGCCGCCACGCAGCCGGTTCAGGTAAAGCGGCACGGGAAGAGAGCGGGCATGACATGCCGAGCAGCGGAGGGATTGATTGAGATGCGGCACGGTGGCGGCGGCGGCAAGGCGGCGCGGCTCACCAAATCCCCCAGGGAGTTGGACATCCAGATCTGACATGAACGGCATGCGTGGGAGGGCGGCGGCGGCGGCGGCGGCGGCGGCGGGCGGCGCGGCGGAAACAGAGGCCTGTGGCGGCTAGCCCTAAATTGAGCCCTAACTTGGAAGATCCGCCTGTCGACGTGACGGCCTGGGGGCCTGGTCCCTGAAGCACCCGCCTGCCTATCTCACGCTTTTCGTATTTCGATAATCAACTCTTCTTCAGAACGCGGCTATCATTGAGTACAGCGCTCCCAGGCACTCGCGATACACCAGCGCTGGGCGTGCATTAGCCCAGGCTAATGGCTTCCGTGGTGGTAATGTGGCTCCTCAGTTAGCTTGTCAGATATGCATGTGCTCATTCGGGGATATTAGTGTCCCCCTTAGCTAGCTCATTATCCCGTTAAGAGGACATTTGTAAGGCTAGAATTGGCCTCCCTTTTTGGGTCAGCTTAGCAGCAGGTGACGTACATTTGTCCAATGTGCTTGCCTTTGTACTTGGCCACACATGGCCTCCCCATCTCTCAATATACACGCATTTCCTTTCAATTTCAAGCGCACCGCCCGCCTTCTCTCATTCCACCAGACAAGCTGGCGGTTTTTTTATCTCCACGCTTGCCGGCTCCCTTGATCATGGAAACTTTCGCTCCTTATGTGGGCTGGCTTCTCAGAGCTCTCGCTCCTCTTGGTATAGCAGCTTCTTCCCCTTTGTGGGCTGATTCCAAAGAGCCACCGCCCCACTTAGAAGAGCTGCTTCTGCTTGTGCAGATGCTATGAGGCTGGCAGCAAGGCTAACAGCACGCAAGGCTGGCACGTACCTCGAGCTGTTACTGTCAATCTGCGGATACAGCTGCCTAAGCAGTGTTGGATAGCAGATCTGGCAACTCTTGGCTGCATTGGATAGCCACAGCTCCCGTACTCTCCAATCCGTGTCCCCAGCTCTGCGTTTGCCTCTGTCCAAGAAACCAGCAGACCGCCCCATGCTTGGGGGTACAGACTCGAGTTGCTCATTGCGGGAACTGTGGAAACCCTTACCCGAGTTGGGTGGCAGCCACTAGCTAGGCTGCACCACAGCAGCACGGTCGCCTCACATACATACAGAATAAGTCCCAATGTGCCGAGGCCCCTCAGCTCATCTGACTTCCTACTGCTGACACGGGGGTATTGAGGGCGCCCTGTCTGCCTAGCCTTTGGCTCCGTCATGAACACCTGTATGCATCTGGCTGGCATTTCACAGCCGATTCTTTCATATCAGCAGCCGCTTTCTCTGTCTTCTCTCTCTCTTCTCTCACAGGAAACGTTCTCACGGCCCACTAGACTGAGTCAGATGGTCACCCAGCCCATCCGCTGGTTCACCAAACTAACGGATGTGACAAAGTTATTACCCAGCGCCAGAGTGTTGGTCCACCGTACTACTTTCAACGAGCGGAACAATGGCAGCCTGCCAAGTGGTCAATTGCCAGTCTCTGCGGGAACTTGGCTAGTCACTGGTAGCTGCTCATGCCTCAAGAATATGGACTATACTTGATACGACCACCTCATTCTCTCTCGTGCAGCTCTTTCTAGGCATCAGCTTATACCTTGCTGCAACTATACCAGAGTGTTCCTCGTACCTATGGAGGGCCTCAAGATCCTTACTTTTTGTGATGCCTTCACGAGCTACACTGAGCAATAGGTCTGTGTTCACCATGAACTGAGTCATGGCTACTCCCCTGTACAGTGGCAATACACCACCTTGACAACACCGCACAGACCACTTGGGCGCCAGCTCCTGGTAATACCTACAGCCTCACTGGCCTTGCCTCCCAACAGATTTCACAGAGCGGCTCACTATGTGCAGAACAGAGATGCCGCCTGTGCGCCATGGGCCTTGACTGCTCGAGGAGCGCTGCGTGCGCATCTTCTCCAGTGAGTAAACACCTGGCAAGACCTCCATGTTGAGCACTCCTTGAGAGCTCCGCCAGATTGCACCAGGTCCCAGTCTCTACTCCGTGCGCTTTTACCCTGACCCTCGATGCATCAGAGACCGGGTGGCCACGTCCAGCAACGACCAGGAAGGAGGGCCACCGTCAGGTGCACTGCAACACCCAAGACGGGCATGCGCGAGTCGCCTAGCCGAACGTAGCAATGAGGAACTTCTTGTAGATGCTCATGAACTTGGCTGTGAATGCTGCAAGTCAAAGTGGAGCAGCAGAGTAGGCGCGCGTGTGAGGGAGGAAGGGGACCATGGCGGCCGCCAGAGCTGACAGACAAGCTCATCAATTCATCAAATGACCCACCAGGGCTGAAGCCGCAAGTAAGACCCAACTTTGGGTGACAGCGCAGGACGAGAAAGTGGTGAGAGGTGCTGAGCGGACCTTCAAGGTGGAAGATGGCCTTCTGGCCCAGCTGCATGCGGTGTTCCTGAATCAATGTGTCAAGCGCACAGGGTGAACAAACATAATGAGTTGCGCCTCTAGTGAACTTAACAGCAAGTCCCACGTTGGCAGCTGCACATACCACAATGGAGAGGGTGGCTTGGTTTCAGACAGGAGCAAGGGAGAGGAGCTGGGCAACAGGGATGGAGGAGGGAGGTTCAGGGGCTAGGAGGAGAGGAAGGTGGCAAGGGGAGAGACAGAACGGAAAGGTGGGGCCTCACATAGAAGGCCGCCCAGTGGCACACTTCATGCTTGAGCTCCGCGTCAAGCTTCTTGATAAGCTCCAGCGTCAGCCTCTGCATGTCGATCCACGTGCGGCAGAAAGATGACTAAGAGCAGCGGCAGGGCCCCCTGCTCCAGCATGCTTGCGAGCATGACTGATATAGCGGAGTATGCGGACTGGTGGTCCTGAAATTAACCTCACAGCACGGTGTACTGAAGCATGGAGAAGTGGCAAGAAAGATGGCTTGGCAGTGGAGCTGGAGGGCGGCAAAGAAGGCGGACCTTGAGTATAACCTCCGCCGGGATGCAGTTGACAAGGAGCTCATAGAATTTGCCACGCACCATGAAGAGCCTACAGTTGAGGGCCACACACATGCTCCGTCAGTCAGTCAGTCAGGCACACAGGGGAGCATTTCCAGTACTGCAGCATCCAGCGTGGCAAGGTGGCTGCTATGCAACTCGCGAGTGCAGCACGGAAAACCTCTTGGGGCTCTGCTCGCCGAAGATGTCGCTCGCAATCTCGGCAATGTATGCCTCCCAGTCCGTCGTTTGAACTGGCTGCTTGTCAGAAAACGGGTATCTGTGCAGCCCACGGCAGCAGCCAAGTTGCACTCTAGTTACAAATAGGCATTGTTGAGAAAGCCCTTCTCTGTCCAGCTCTTTACAGTCTCCACTACATAGAGCAATAGAATGAAAGTGACGAGTCAGCGTCTGGGGTTGCTTGCTGCTAATGGAGAGAGAAAGGAAATAGGAACAGAGGCTCACTGCTTCACTTTGCATGCCTCGAGTGAGAGAATAGCCCGCCGCAGATTGCGGTTGCTGGCAACTGCAATGCGCGCGGCCAGCACCGGTGGAAGAGACAACCCCTCCTTCTTGGCCACGTGTTGCAAGACGGCAGCAATCTGCATGCAGGACATGAGCAAAGTGAGCAATACTGACGCGCCGTACTCTGTGTCTCGCCTCTTCATCCTAGGCAATCAGGCATGGCCCACCGTAGGGTACTGGCGGGCTTCACCTCATCCAGTGTCGGCGCGGCGACGCGGACGTTGAGGCACCGCGACCGCACGGCCTCGATGACCTTGCTTGCGCTGTTGCAGCACAGCACGAGGCGGCACGCCGCGCTGTACTTCTCCATGGTGCGCCGCAGGGAGTGCTGCGCCTCCTTGGACAGCCGGTCCACCTCATTGAGCACCAGCACTGGGAGGGCACCAGCACCAGTAAATGTAGGCGTAATTTAGGCAGCCGCAGATCCGCCAAACATCAGCAAACAGCAGCACGTGCCCATGTGCTGGGGAAAGCCAATTAAGTAAAGATCAAGTAAAGATCAGTCATTACTTGGTTTCCCAGAAGTAGCTGACATTTACTTGATGGACGACTAAAAAGTTCTTATGGCTGTACGCTGAGGGCAGGGCGTACCTTTGACCTGGCGGTTCCCGGTGACGTCGAGCGGGCGGCTCTTGGCCATCTCCTTGATGACCTCCTGCACGACGTAGCGGTCCTGGTAGCCCGCGTCGCTCGGCGTCAGCTCCACATGGTGGTTGCTCGACACCGCCGTGAGCTCGATCTCGAGCTTTCTCGTTCCTGCCTGAACCCCCCGTCCACAGACGCGGCCGCCGCCCCCACTCCCAGCCATCAGTTGGCGGCTGCAATGCTCCTTGCCTGCTGCTGAAGGCGGCAACACCTAGCGCGAGCGACTGGCGGCTTGTTGCAGCCGATCGCAGAGGTCTGAGCACGGCCATGGCTCTCGTTGCTAACACAGACTGCCGGCTCACCTCGATCTTCCACGTCGTGTGCTCCACCTTGACCTGCGGCGGCCGCAGCGTAGCAGCGCCCAGAGAGGTCTGTCAGAGGGCCCGGGACGGCTCTGGGCAGCGCGCTCGGCGGCCCCGACGCCGGCGCAACCACCGCTGCGGCGGCCATGGGAGGCGCTTCGGCGCGACCTTCTCGGCGGCGGGGCCGTACATCTCGCGCAGCAGCGCGGCGATGAGCGTCTTCTTCCCGGCGCCCGACGGCCCATAGAAGAGCAGGTGCGGGCAGTCCCCGCTGGCCGCCTGCGCCGCCACCGCCGCCGGTCAGGCTCTCGCGGGCACCCGCCGCGGCGCAGAGAGGCGTCGCCGGCGCCG
>WELB01000389.1:23149-60614 GCA_009602725.1 Spirogloea muscicola
CCGCGCCGCCGCCACGCTCGCCGCCGTCGACGCCATCGTCGACCGCGCCGCCGCCATCGACGGCGCGCGCGCCGCGCTCGCCGCCGAGGACTACGAGGCCGCCGCGCACTCCGTCGAGACCTTCCTGCAGCTCGACAAGGTCCACGCCCCAAACCCTAAACCCCTAAACCCTAAGCCCTGACCTTGCAACCACCCAGGTTCGATTCGAGGCATTGGGCCGCCGCTGCCGCCGCCGCTGCCACTCTTTAGCGCTCGCTTTGCCCTCTCATGGGGCGGCATTAGCTCCAGAAGCACGGAGAGACTGACACGTCCTCTTTGCGTCCCGCGCTGCTGCCGGCGCAGGACTACAACGCCGCCATCGCCGGCGAGGGCGCCACCGAGACGGCCGTGGACCAGCGGCAGCAGCTGCTGGAGTCGGCGCGGGCCCTGGAGGGCGTCATCCGCACGCGGTTCGCTGCGGCGGCGGAGGCCCGCGACCACGCGCAGGCCGTGCGCTTCGCCAAGCTCTTTGCGCCGCTGGGCCTGCAGGAGGAGGGCCTGCAGAGCTACGTCAAGTACCTGCGGGCCGTGGTGGCCGCCCATGCCGCCGAGGACTACGCCGCGCTGGAGGAGGCACTGGAGCGGCCGGCCCCAGCGGCCGGCGGCCGCGGCGGCCTTCAGGGCAAGCCGTCGGCAGACTTTGTGGCCGTGCTGACCAACCTGTTCAAGGTCCGTCGCCGCCTGCCGCGCCGCCGCTCGTCGAGGACCACGTCTTCTGATGATGCCGAGATGAATGCGAGCCACGGCGGTGGGCACCCGCCAGAAACGGCACCCAGTTGATAGCAGCCTGTCCTGCGTGCACAGGACATTGCCGTGAGCATCGAGGACAATGAGGAGCTCCTCCGCAGCCTCTTTGGCGAGGATGGCATCGTCTTCGCCATCAAAGAGCTGCACGTTAGTGCGGGCTCCTCGCTCTGCCAGTCTCTGCATCACTGCAAGCTGGAGATTCGGCTGCCCGCAGCTGACACATCCGTGCACCTCGCCTCTCTGCTGCTCGCATGGACGGCTTGCTCACGCCCCAGCCTTGGCAGCACGCTGCAGGAGGAGTGTTCGGCGAGGGGAACGCGCATCGTGAGGGGATACATAGAGCACCGGCGGCTCGTGCGGCTGACCAAGGACGTGAACGGTGGCGGCGTTGTCGGCGGGGGTGTCGGTGGCAGCAGCGTCAGCGGCGCCACTGCAGCTAAGGGTGCCGGCGGGGGTGGCGGCGGCGGGGAGGCCACGGACCCCCGACAGGTGGAGGTATTTCTGGAGGAGATCCTGATGCTGAGCCAGCGGAGCGAGGAGTACGCGGCTTTCATGGCCGGGAAGCTGCGCGAGGCGGAGGCTGGCGGCGCTGTGACAGCGGCTGGCGCCGTACCGCGTGGTGGCGTCTCGGGCAGCTTTGCTCGTGCGCTGGCGGAGATGATGGGCGCTTATGTGACTCTGGAGGAGTTCTTTATGGCCGAGAATGCGCGCAAGGCGATCCGCATCGACGAGGCCGTGCCGGACGCGCTCACGACGTCCATAGTTGACGACGTCTTCTACATCCTGCAAAACTGCTGCCGCCGTGCGCTGGCCACAGGCAATGTAGCGGCGGTGCTCGCCACGCTGCATGCTGCTGCCAATCTGCTCAATAATGAGTACAAGGAGGCCCTGCAGCGCAAGCTGCGCGAGCCAAACCTCGCCGCCAAGCTCTTCTCGGCAGCAGGCGGCGGCGCGGCACCCAAGACCGGTGCAGAATTTGCGACCGCTGTCAACAATGTTGACATTAGTGCCGAGTACGTGCTCAAGCTCAAGCACGAGATTGACGAGTACTGTGGTGAGGTGAGCCTTCAGGAGCCCGCAGTCATCACTCATTCTGCAGCATGTCTGTCGTCGTTCTGGCTAAATACAACTCAGCAGCCTGACCTATCTGATCAACACCTACTGGACACGCAGTCCAGAGTTCATAATGCGTTAAAGAATGTGCACATTACATGCAGATGCCTCAACTTGCAGCCCTGGCGACTTTTGTGGCTCTTCTCCTGTGCAGGTGTTTGTGGTGGTGGCAGATCGGGAGAACTTGAAGCCGTTCCTGTCGGACCTAGGCGAGACCAGCACGTCGCTGCGGCACCTGGCCACTGCAGGCCTGGACCAGCTGGCCAACAGCGTCTTGCCGCGCCTGCGGGCAATTCTGGACGGCGTGGCGGGAGTGAGCTACGAGCTCACGGAGGCGCAGTATGCCGAGAACGAGGTCAGCGACCCGTGGGTGCAGGCCCTGCTGCACGCAGTGGACGCCAACGTTTCGTGGCTGCAGCCGCTTCTCACGCCCAACAACTACGACTCGCTCGTGCACCTGGTGGTGGACTTCATCTGCCGCCGCGTGGAGGCCCTCGTCCTGCAGAAGCGCTTCAACCAGCTGGGCGGCCTGCAACTGGACCGCGACGCACGGGCTATGGTCGGCTTCTTCTCCGGCATGACGTCGCGCACTGTGCGAGACAAGTTCGCGCGGCTGACGCAGATGGCCACCATCCTCATCTCCCAGCGCGTGTCCGAGATCCTGGACTACTGGGGCGAGAACTCTGGCCCCATGACGTGGCGCCTCACGCCCGCTGAGGTCCGCCGCATCTTGAGCCTCCGAGGGGACTTCAAGCCGGAGGCGATTGCCGCCTTGAAGCTGTAGTCGGATGTGCGGTTGAAGCCTTGCTGTTGAGATTGCCGCCGGGTTGCTTCACTAAAGAGCCTCACGCCCAGGCCTGTAAGTGTACATTGATTGACCCCAACACGAATGGCTTCCCCCAAAGTCCAGACTACCTCTCTGATTCCTTCTCTCTGTGCTCAACACTGCGAGCATTTAACAAACATGTTGTGCCGAAGTCACATCTAGGAAGCAAACCTCTAGGCGCTATCCAACCAGACTTGTTAGGCGTGACACCAACTGCTGGCGAACTTAACTGTCTTTGTTGTGACAAAGTGGTATACAAGGTGACCTGTAACAGCGATAGAGATGCTAGCGGTCCTCCTTTCAACAGAGACAGGGCACCAATGAGGCACAGAGGTTGTGAGGAGCCATGGGACAGGAGTTGGGCAATGAAGAATTGCTAGTTCGGAAGAATGCCAACTCAGAGATTGAGTGGCTACCTTGCAGGACTTGATAGCCCTGGTCAGCAACTAAAAGATGGACTTAGCTGCAGAACTGGAATGGGACCCCTAAGATGCAGCTTGCGAGCACTCAGCGCACAATTTCAAGGCTCAGAGGTCTGGCCAGTCCTTGTGATGACTTTTCAGTTGTCTAGCATGTCCTGCCTGCTCAGTGCCAGGCGCACACCCCGGTAGCTTCACTGGATGCTGCAATTTGCCACAAGTGCAGTGGCAAGCAATCTGTTGCAGATGGGTGCCTTTCACCAGAGTCTCTGGAAAAGAAGAAGGCCCTTATCAAAGGCCCTTGTCAATGGTAGGCCCTCATGAAGTCTATGAAAATATTTCCTGAGAACCTCAGGCTCCATTTTCTCCATGACAATCGCTTTATTGTTCTTCACATTGCAAAAGCACTGAACTTACCTCGTTATATCGCGGGCACTTTCGAGTGCAGCAGGACTAGTGGACTCAGTACTGCTTCGTTGAGCCCCTAGCAAAAGCCCATGAGAACAGAAAATCTGGCTTCCAGACACGCAGCAGCATTTGCCTTGAGGTGCCCAATACTTGCTTTTTTAGGGTTCTTGGCCATGGCTTCTCGACGTGAATTAACTGCTATGGTCCATGCAATCCTTCAGTCGCTGTCTTGCAGCTCTCAACCATTTGTGTACATGTTGATCACAAGGATGTTGCACCACGATCACGTTCAGTGCTTTCCAAAGAGTGGGCCGCAGAGTCACCGGCAACCCTTGTCTGCAAACTCCAAGCCATTACAGCGGTGTACCTGGATTTGCTTTCCTTCATCGCCCCTCGGTATACTTGTTCTCAAGACTTGCCCTGCTGTCCTGGCAATCTCCTGCCAGTGACACCCTTAGCGAGGTTGCCTCTCAACAGTGTTCCTAACCATTAATCTGCAGCACCTTTTACTGGCTCTTTCGTTGTGCTTGACCTTCCAATCGAACACTGTGGACTTGGACCACACCTAGACGAACTGGCCAATGCCTACATCTTGAGATGTCAACATGCCCCGATCCACTTGACCTGCTATTATCAGGGCCGCACTGATATAATCTATCAGTCAAAGCAACGGTTAGGTGTGATTTTAACAACCGAATGCGGACATTCAGGATCTAATTAAGTTGATCGGCCACCCTTCAGTCTAAATTACAGATTGGGCTGCTGTTGGCACTGAGGCAAACTGAAAGGCCAAGTGGGCCCAAGAACGAGCTCATCCTTCCGTGTGGTGCTTCAGGGGTGCAGGCCGCGGTTGTGTATGCCAGCCCAGCAGGTCCGAGGCACCAGCGACAGCAATGGAGCAGCTTGTCAAGCAGGGTCCTAATCGACTCCAAGAGCACGCAAGTCCATGGCCAGTGTTAGAGCTCGACAATTAAGAGTGACAAAAGAAACTGCGATGGCCATCAACGGCAGGATGAGTTGCAATCCCAGAAATGATCCTCCTGGCTGTTGTGGTCGGATCTGCACGGCACCGAAGCTTCAGAAGAGCCACTGGGGCTGCACGCCACCACCGATTCTGAGGAGAAGAGGTCGTCCATAGTACTCTGTGGCGACGCAAATTCCTTGCTGTTGGACATCACTGTGCTGCCTCCGGTCGGCTGCTTGCATGTGCTCCTCTCAGCTCCTGGCAGCAAGGCATCAGTGCCAGGAACAGGTGTCTTGCAGCTCTCAAGCTGGGAAGCAGCATCTTCGGACGTTGCGGTACATGATGAGCTCTTGACTGTATACTTGCCAGAAAAGTATCAGCACAACAGATGCATTGATTATCCGTCAGCCAGCATATCAAAATAGGCAAAGCACAGCAGGTTCAATGTTGTCCTTTGCACCACAGCTTTGTGTTGTTGATGATCTACTTCATCAATCAGAATCTCATGGCCCGCTTTGACAACCAAGTTATCTGCTTCTCTCAATACTAGACCGTCATTTAGAAATCAATTCTTTCAGCAGGCTATCTGAACTAGATGTCACTTAAGGCACAGCAACAATGCTCACCTCCATCTGCAGAACTTTCAATGAGGAAGATATCCGGCACCACAACCGATGGTGCATGGACACCTGCGAGCTCAGAGTCGCATACACATGTCAAAATGGTAATACACATCTCAATATGGTGAATCCTGCTTATTGCAACCTTCTAGCCATCCTTGCAATAATATTCAGCCAGACAGCACATGCCAATGGAAGGAGAATGAAGTTGTGGCGTACCTGAGACTGGAAGGCTTCCTGCATCGCATAGGCCATCTTTTGCCTTGACATCCTGAGTCACGTGACCACGTCGAGCTTGCCGTGAAGCCCCTGCTGCAGCACCAACTATAGCTGCTGGCAACTGCTCTATGACGTCTTTGTGATGTGTTGGACGATCAGGCCTTTGCTCTCGTCTATCATCAACCTCAAACTGGGCAACTAGAGCTGCAAGCTTCCCGCGACCTCGTTTGGGCTTATTGCAACCAACATCACTTCCTCCAGGGCCAAAAGATGGTGCAGGCAGATGTGATGTTGGAGATCTGGCTGATAGCTGTGATCCATGATGACCCACAGGCTGCAAGTTGTTCTCTTCTCTCATTCTTGTTCTCACCAGTCCGTGTGTCTGCGCATGTCTTGGAGGCACCGTCTGATCCTCAAGCTCATTCCAGATAGACAATCGCCCGCCTTTCTCTGAGCTAGGAGGCCTCCCTTTGAGCCCTTGATGCCCATGGTCACCTCCTGCATGCTGCTGCTCAGCCAGACTCGGCAAGCTCCTTCCCTCGCTGGCTGACTCCTTGACCCTGTAACTGCTCCTGAAACCTGCAGTGTTCACTTCGATGTTACCCAAAGGCATCCTACCATACACTGTATCTCTCCCTCCTTTCAAACTGGTCTGGTCATCCTCCTGTAGCAGATGTTTGTAGATGGGCCTTCCAGACGTGGTTGTGGACTCCTGCTGTTTGTCATCAGCAACCTCTACACTGAAATTGTTCACATCGCTGTTACCATCCTCCGCATGACCTCGTTCAGACATTGATGTCATCTGAAAGCAATCATCCCAAGTACCCGATCTGCGCTCCTCCTGGTGTAGTATTGGTGGCGTCTGCAAATGCATCATCTGACACCTTGTTGCAAGCTTGACCTGTATCAGTGGGTATAGTAGTATCAGAAACGACATGGCCATCAATATTTCCTAGAGGGACCTTGTGACAACATTGCACAAGCTTACCGAGCACAAGGACAATCAGGCTGCCATGCTTGATCACCAACTACAATGTCAATTTTGTAAGCCATGACGCTCATAGACAGAACAGCAGATTCAAGTCTTTACCAGGCCATGTACCGAAGTGCTTGCTGCCAGGCTGCTGGTCCTGTCATTGTTGGTCATCTCAGTGTCTTTTGTTCCTGCGGCCCATTGTCCAACATACATCAACAAGGTTGGCAAAGAGCCTACATCCACACATAGGCTCATCTAGACTACATCTGCATATCCTGACAACTATGTGATAGTTGGTCTCTCACCTGAGTTCTCGTCTGCGTCCGCCAGTACCTCTGAGAAATTCGTCATTGAAGACTGGCTATCCTTCACAGCTGCTGACCCAGAGCTTTCAGAAGCTGGTGATGCTAATTCGAGTAGAGATGGAGCCTTGTATGTGTCTGCACTCCCAGTTGTTGATGACCCCGGCAGTTCTGAAGGAGCAGAGGGCGATGTCCCCCAACCAAGAGAGCCAGGGGAGGGAATGCGCCATGCAGCAGATTCAGACAGCTCAACTATCCACGGTCTATCAGAGCCACTGTTTGGCAGCTGGGCTGCGGACAGATCCTTGTCCGAAGCAGCTAATGATCCAGCTGCGAATGCATTGGGAGGACTACTAGCCTGTATACTAGTTAAAGCCTGCAGATCACTATTCGTGTCACCTGCAGAGCTACATCTGGGCTCTTGTACAATGTGCTCGACCATTGACAGCTGGTGCGAGACAAACACCTCAAGGCATTGTCTTGCTGTCACTATCAAGGCATTGAAGTCCTGCAAGGGACTGTTTGGACCAAAGGCCTCACTACTGGTTGTCCCAAATTTATGGCCTTCTGTGTGGACATCTAGCTTTTCTTGCAGCATCTGACTCCTGCAGTCTCCTGATTCTACCAATGAATGACAGTGAGAGTAGCCTTTCAGCTTCTCTTGAGGAGAATCTCTTACAAGCAAGCTTGTGGCATGTATCACTGCATCGCCTTCTCCACTTTCGTGAAGGAATGCACCACCCTCCTGAGCAGGTCAACACGAGTCATGCTTTAGTAGGTCGTCCTGAAACAAGCTGTTAAAGAGTGCAACATCGTGAAAATCATTTGGAATTCAAAGAGGGTATACTGGTGTGTTCGACAAGAGACACTACGATCTAGACTTTGACACTAAGATCAAATTGCTGCTCACAATCGTGCTGAGAGCAACTGAGAGCTTCGATTGCTCACTTGATGGTCAGTTGATGAAACAGTAGAGGCATGATTGATTATGGAGTCCTCCAAGCCAGCAGCCAGTGAATGTGCATCATGTCGAATTTCCTCTTGAAGGGAGCTGCTTGTCGCAAGCCTGCTTGTCAGTTGCACTCTTGGATTGCCTCCACTTCCAAGAGAGTCGTCCTCCTGAACATGTGAGACAAAAAAAATGACCTTATCCAGCTTTATTAACGTGAACTGCTGTCCAGGTATCTTCAGAGGCAAGCTATCTTCTGGTCAGTCATACGTATTTCTCAACAGACTGAACAACTGATCGCAGTACAACTGTTGAAGGCCTCCTGAGAGCAGCATGCTTGCAACTGTCAGCTGATGCTTGGGCTTACTAGGGCAAGTTTGATGTCAGGGTCTCGCAAGTCAGCAGCCTTCCTGTATGAGCCATCCTGGACATCCTCTTGTACAGAGCTGCCTGTAAGCGTGCTTGTAAGATCCACTTTGCTGCCTCCACTTCTGAGGAGGAAATCACCATCTTCCTGCAGCACATAAGTCCCAGTAGTCAATTCTTTGTTAAACTTTTGGAATAAACAAATGAATTCATCAACGACATGCAACACCATCCAGAAACAACTGTATGAATGATTTCCCCCTGTGAGAATGATCAAATTGCTGCAGTCTGGTGTGATGCCTTTGCATGCTGCTAGTGGCTTCCAAAGCAGTTTTGTCCTTACTTGATTGCAAATGAATGGGCTCACGGAGGCATGGTCGATGTCGGAGCCTTGCAAGCTAGTAGCCATCACACTATGAATACTTGCAGGATATTGTCGGCAATTGCTGGCTGGAGTATATGCTGGACTTGAGTCATGCAGCTGGTCTTGTGGACTTTGTAGAGGTTCTGCTGCTGCGCCCCCTCTGCTTGGACATTTCACATCGTTCAACCACGAGGATACACCTTCAGGTGAAGTCCACCCGACAGAGCCTGGTGATGGAACCTTCCATCGAACTTCAAGCGAGGGGGTTGCCTGTGACACATTGCTGACATGGTCCTCTCCTTGCAGATTGGCTTCAGGCAATGTGCAGTCTCCTTGAGCTGATGATTCATCCTTGAAGGTAACTTCTACCCCAATGGACATCTCCTCCATATGATGGTCCTGAGTAGCACTTGACAAGTCTAACAATGGAGCTGCTGGAGACTGTGAAGAAGCAGGATTTGCTGCTGGGCTTGCCCCTGGTGCTATGTGTGTGCTATCACTTGTGAAAAGTCCAGGACTTGTCCAACTCTGTTTCTTGGCACAGTCTTCATCCTGTAAGACCACTGTGCTAATAACCTGCACTCTTACTGGCTCCTGCTGCACCTTGTTCCCTTCAAGGAATATCAGCTTTGAGAATATCTGCCACCGTGTCAGATGAAAGATCTTCACTCCCCTCTGTAGACATGCTGAGTCTGTTGTTGCCTATCTTGATAGCAGCATCTGCTGACTTCAATGTTGAGCCCTTCTGCTCAGGGATCTGCTCAAGGATCTGCTCAGGAAGCATATTCATCACGGCCTGACAGCCGCCTGAACGTTCCGCAGTAGAGCACACGCCTTGCTCCTCCACTGCAATGCTGTCCTGGTCACCATCAATGGATTGTTTCTCATGTCCCATGGCTACTTCTTCCGACACAAGGCCATTGACCTCATTTACAGGCACTCCTGCTGCTCCTGCCAGTCCCAAAATCTGAAGCGAGTCGCGCAGATCCGCAGGTTCAGGTGGCAAGTGCCTTGCAGACTCTGGCCCTGGACCTGAGTATATCACGATATCAAGCAGCCCTGTACATGGCCATTTGGAGGCACTTGCAATATTGGCAGGAGAGGAGCAACTTGTGGGGTATGATAGTGGCTCAGAGGTGCCGCAGGTATCACTGGTCAAATTTGTCATCCTCTCAACTATACCACGATCCTTGTCCTCAGGGGGCTGCGCATGCGTTGTCAATATGACATCTTGATACTTGACGATCTGGTGCACCTCCTGACTCCCGGTCATTCCTGTCAACATGTCTGGGTTGGACTCAATGTGTACTGGCACTCCTGCTGCCCTAGTGGGACTTGAGGGTTGTGGCAAGTAGAGCAGAAGTTCACAAGGCTCAGGTTGCAAATGCCCTTCTGTTTGTGGTGATGAATCTGACGCCCATGTACGTGGCATGTTGTGTGAGTCTGCAGCTTCATCAGGAGAGATGTTTGCAGGCAGCGCTAGCAATACAGGAAATACATAACTGGGAGTTGTTGCCACCTCCATGGTCCTGTCAACTGCAGCTTGACCGTCAGCATGTCGAGGCTTGTCATCGTCCAGTAAGATGCTCCTCACTGGGCTGCTCTGTGTGCATCCACCAAGTAAGCTGACCTGCCACCCGCTGCTCAGATTGTCCTGGTAATGACCTGCATTTGCTTCGACATTCTTTGAATGGTCTGGGACTGCGTCAATGTCATCTGGTGCAGCTGTGACTGGTAGTCCTGCATCCGCCTGCTCAACCAGCCCGCTCGTGAATGCACCAGATATGAAGCAAGAATCTCCAACCGCTGATGTACATCCCTCTCCAGCAGCTGCTCTTTCTTCAATGAAGCCTTCTGCTTGGTCATCAGCTGGAGCTACAGAAGTAGCCACTAGACTGCAGGGAGCATCTTTGTCTTCAGTCCCTTGCGGGCCACTAGCATCCATCGACAGCCCAGAAACCCTTAGGTTGTTTTGTTCACACTGCTGAGATTCTATTGTCTGCACAAGCAGAGAATGGGCACAGTAATGTCAGAATGACATCTGATGTGCTAAATCCAACTTGCTCTACTTGTGGCACGAATGTGATGTCCAACATGAAAATGAGCCCTGTATTTGCAGAAGTGTAAGACACTTGACTAAGCAAACTCCTGCAGCGTGGCTTAATAATCGCAGTCTCGAGCCTAGAACCTGGCATGTTATTCTGCAGTGTGTTTGGGTGTTTGGCAGGGGCTTGGGCTGGTACCTTCTCTGCAAGTGATTCCAAAAGAGCCACCCTCTCCTGCAATGCCATCTTCTCAATCCCCATTTTCAGGAGCCTCCTTTCCATCTCAAGCACCGCCCCGGCACCTCTCAAGGCATTTCGCCTCCACTGTAATGGCCTCTCGCCTTGATGTGCATTACCACTTGTACCTTGTTTGCGCAAGAGTTCTTGTCTGAGGTTGGTAACTGCGCGAACTTGACAAACTTGTCAGTGCATGCTTACTATGCTCTAGATAGACCAAAGACTCTCAGCATGATTCACTCACTTCCTTCACTGTAACAGGAGAAGGGGGCGAGACAACATGCTACCCTGAGATCATGACTGACATGACTGATGATGACTGGCTTTGACGAAGGTGTTTCTACTTGTTTGCATCACAGTATAGGTGTTAGACTTATGCTGGACACGGTACCTTCCGCTTCAAGTTGGCTTATCCTTCGCCTTGCCATCAGGCTTGCTTCTTTATTCTTGAGGCCCAGCGCATCATATTTACCATTTACAATATCAAGTTGACCATGGAGCTCGTCTAACTGCCACGACGAGTATCATATCCACCTTAGCATTAAGTGTCTAGGTGTAATCTCCTTCTACTTGCAAGAGTAACATACCAAGGACAGTGCTTGAGACGCATGACAAAATAGAATGGAGCATCTGTCATACATGCAAATTACAAGCTGTAGTCCATTGGTGGGGAAGTGCACCTCAACTTCCAAGTCGAGTGACAGGGCAGCTTCATCTTTCAAGTTTTGCCAGCTAGCAAAAGACTGAGCCACCAGGCTCCAGATCTCCACCTTGAGGACTGTCTGTCTGTGCTTAGAGTTAGTTGACAAGGACAATAGGTCCCTCACATATTCTCGGGTTACCGACTCTTTCCTTATGCTGCAGGACCTCCCATAGACTTGCCTCAGTCACAGACCTGCAAGGAGGAAGTAACATTCTTGTGACCCTCGGTTTCATCAGCTTCAGCACATATACGCTCCATGAATAACATCATTCCAAAGGGCACCACAATGAGCACTTGCAGGCTAAGTCCACATCTAATATGAGCTTTGGAAGCAGGTTAGTCAACGTCTCACCAGCCATTGAATAGGGCAGCATTCTGGCCAGCTGATGTAGCGGTAAGAAGCATGCCATCAGCTACCACGGACCGAAGGGCGACCTTATCCTTTTCAGGCCAGAGCAACAGAAATGTAGAAGCTGGCGTACACAGCATGGTCTCTAGGTCTCCGTCCTTGCAGGCGGAAGAAGTCTCTGTGAATTCCTCTGGACTAGCCTCACCCAGCTCCCATCTGAAAGCAGGAAATTGTCAGATAGATCATGATACTCGCTATGCCCCAATAGCAGCACCATGGTGCTGCAAGCTTGGACTGCGCACAACGTTAAGCCTAGTCTTTGACAGGCTGAAACGACAACTTTCAGGCAAGAACTAATGTGTATTCCTCGCATGGCCTAGGGGCCAAGTGCCAAAGGGCTAAATATCCACAGGGAAAGAGCACACAGAGTCGGAGCCTCAGCGAGTGGCAATATTCTTGGCATCTTCACCTCCAATTGCTGTACACTGCTGATAAAGTTCGACCACTAGCTTGTAGCATAACCAATGAATTATGGTCCAGCAGCCGAGGACTGTATGCCTATGCACACAATATTGGACAAGCAGTCAGTGCTCCTTGAAGCACTCTCAGCACTGTCGATCTTTTGCATTCAATGACAACAAACGAGCAGTCTGCAATGTGTACATGCAAACCACTAGAGTCAAAGGCTTTTGGAGGACCTGCAGTAATCACTGATACCTCTTCATCGGACTCAGAGCTGTAGCTGCTGCTGTTGGAGCTCTCAAACCTATCCTCTTCGCAAGGACTGTCAAGTGAGAGTCTTCGGTTGCCAGAATTATTGTGTGTTGAGGGCTGCCAGTCGGCTGTGCAATTGTGCCCTTGATGTAGGACACTCCCGCCCCTGTCCATCACCTCCTGTATGCTAGCAGTAGTTCCATTTGCCACAAGCCCGGGCACAGGAAGCAATGATTCTGGCTTGTCTTGCTGGTAAACTCCAACATAAGGCATGCTCACGCGGTCCTGGAGATACCTGATGGGAGAATCTGGACTTCCCTCTTCTGTTTCCAGCACAGGCTGAACCGTGCCTTTCACGATCTCTGGTGATGCTAGCTCAGCCGAGGGCTCGTCTCGGGCTTTGACCCCAAGCCACTCGAATAAACGGGGCAGCCTCTCCAACTTGTCTGCTGAGGCTCGCATTGTTCCTTTGGGCTTTGACACAGAAGCAGAAGGTGCTTTGAATCCACTCGTGCTTGGGAAGTCATTCATTAGAAGGATCGAAGGGTGGGACCGCTCCGAGCACGGGGCCTCTAAGCCGGAACTTGGCGGAGGTGAAGGGCCAACGCCAGCTGCGACCACAAGAACACTTTTAGGAAATGACGGGTTTGGTGCAGTAACATGCGAGCTTGATTTTCTCACCCCAAGCCTGCTTGCAGCATGGTGGACACAAGTTCTGCCTGATGAGTCACAGTACATTGTATCGTGCATCACGCACCAGAGACCATCCCTGAATGACTCCTGTGTAAGGCTGATGCAACTTCATTCTGCTTTGTAACCCCAAGACTGAGTACCCTCACCTGCAGCTTTCTGGAGATCAGCCGCGTACGACGTCCGAAGCCGCTCCTCGCTCGCCGGCGCGGCGCCCGACGCCTCCTCCATGTCAGGGCCTGGCTGAAGCCGGGCCAGGCGTTCTTTGGCTGGCAGTACGCCGTGTCCCAGGCAACACGGCTTGTGCCCGCGGAACGAGCAACCCTGGCCGCCGCCTCCGCCTGAAGCACCGCCTCGCGGCCTTGGTCGCGCGCACGCCGCGACCTCTGCCGGCGCGTCGGCAGCGCCGCCGGCGCCGCAACTCCCGGCGCGCGTCGCGGGGGCCGCCCCCGAGGCGATTTTGAACCCCGAGCTTCCCTCCCACCGTCGCCCAAGGCGAGTTTGAATCGGAGGCTTCCTCGGACACACCTCTGCACAGGCGACTGATTCTTTCTGGAGCCGCTCCGCTGGGAGACGACCTTCCCAGCCGTCTCGAGACCGTCGATCTAGACCGTCTCCGAACGGCCTCATCCGCCATCCTCGTGACCAGTCGGCTCCGAGTGCTCCAGCATATGTCAGATCTGGGAAGGGCAATGCAGCCGTCAAAATTACTCTGTAACTCGAGATCCCTCGTCATAGCCGCGCCGCGCGGCACGGACTGCGGCGCGGACCGCGGCGCGATTTGCGGCGCTCCTTGGAACGGCGGCCGCGGCGCCGCAGCTGCCGGCGGCGGCGGCGGCGGCGNGCCGCCACCGCCGCCGCCGCCGCCGCGACGTCGCGCGAGCCGACGCCGCCACCGGGCAACCCCTTTCGCGACCTTAACGTGAGGGAGTACGTGGGTCACCGCAAGAGCGTGAGCGCCCGCCCCTTTCCCCTCCCATCACGACGGGCTCTGGGTTGAGGGTTTAGGGTTTAGACCCTTAATCCAAAGCCAGGCTGCAATGCCCTGGCCTGCCGGACGCCTTCACGCCAATGCTGGCCATTGCAGCACACGAGAGGCCACAGCTGATGAGCAGCTGCCGCAAGCCCCTCGACGACTGGGCCTAGCTCACGTCTGTGCTTTGTTGAGCTCAAGATTAGCCCTCTCATGTGGCTGAGACCTGTCCGGCAGACTCCCTCGACCTCATGCGAGCTGCCCTGCACGTTGCAATTCGGCCAGACGTAGTGGTCGGTCTCTCTGGGGCCCTTTCTCCTTGTTGAGGGTGGCTGCCAATCTGCTCGTTGCAGGTCGCAATGCAAGTCAGACTGCACCTTTTAGTTAGGGTTTAGGAAGTTGTGTTTGAGGTCCAGGGCAATGTCATGCTTTTACTGCTCTTCGCTTTTGAGCATGCTGAGGATGCTCAAGGCTGCCGCGGGATGTGAAAATTCAGCAGAGCCATATGCCAGAATCACAGAAATTGAGGAGCGTTGAAGGGGTCATCTTTGTCATGAATAGAGAGCCTGTCCGAAGGCCCCACGTGCATGCCATCAGAGCCCTGCAAGGAAGTAGGTCACCGTGACTTCTTCTTGTGGGCCTCACTACAGATGAGATGCTGTCAGACGTCTACAGTCATGCATCGCTGAGCTAAGGGTTGCACCTGAGACTCACATTCGCTCACTGGCTCTTTGCCTGAAGCGAGCAGGTGCACTCTGTGGCATGGAACAGCACTGGACGGAAGCTGGCATCCGGGTCCACCGACTACACCGCCAACATCTGGCACATTGACCCTGCAGGCTCTGTGAGTTGCCCCAGCTCACAGGCTACAGCTCACCTTTCAGAGACTTCCTGAACAGTCTTGCTGTAGACAGCTTCATGATCTGAGCTAGAGACGGTAATCTGCAATATTGTGCAATGATACTGGGTGTCAGCGATGCCCTTTGAGCTGTCTACTGGAGCAAATTGATTATCTTCTCTCAGAGGGTATCATTTCTCGCAGCGGGCCAGTCCTCAAGTCTTTGTTGCCCCTTGCAATAGAAGTTTTTACTCCTGTCTCAATCTTCCTTCTTGCTAAGTGTGTATTAAGAATTTTGCTGATGTTTGACCAATTCCTTAGAGATTGCACCTGGTGCATTCTCAGTTTGTTTCAGTTTTGAAGTCGGTCCATCATATGCTGTTGACTGCCTACAGATTTGCATATATTTCAAAACAAACAATTATTATCATTATCATACATAACAGTAGTAAATGTAAGAGTGTGCCCGGAGATAGTACACCAAGCAAGGCCCTTGGCTTGTCGTTGTCTTGTCAAGCGCCAGCCTTTCTGAGCCTCTGCTCTGTGGCGCCGATACACTGTATGCTGTACTCCACTGGCTAGTCCTGACCTCGAGTTGTTGCCTGGCAGGGCAAGACAGGGGGTGCTGGAAAGGAGGTGGAGCTCAGGGGGCACACTTCCAGTGTCGAGCAAGTGTGCTGGCACCCTAGCCATCCAGACACTGTTGCAACCTGCTCGTTCGACCGCAGCGTCCGCCTCTGGGATGCCCGCTGTGAGCCCATCGCTCCTTCTGATGTGAAACACCAAAATGTGACAACAGCTTGTCCTCAGTCACGAGTTGCGGTGAGCCCCGGTCGTCATTCATGAGATGGTCCTGACGCATTCACAAGAAGGACCTGATGAGATTGGTCAAGTCTTTTGGTGTAATGGGGTGCGACGATTTTGGCATTGTGGCTGTGCAGCATGATTGCCAATCATCTTGAGCAAGTCTACTTGTTAGCAGCCATCTGCCAGACTCAGCTCTGAAGCAGTCAACTCCTTTCAGCAGGAAAATTGAGCCAAGAGGCCCGCCTGAGTGGGGAGAACATTAACATTGCCTTCAATCCTGAAGGAACACACATTGCAATTGGAAACACGGTGGGTTCATCTGATCAATGTGATTTGCAGATATGTGTTGCACATCATGCGCATAGAGTGAAGCTTGTAATATTTTGAATGCGTGGTGTGCTGACACATCTTGAATTGGATGCTGGCAACAGGCAGACGAGTTGACTATCATTGACGTCCGAAAATTCAAGCAAGTTACTAAGAAGAAGTTTACCTATGAGGTAAGCCCGGCATTTGAAAGACCATAAAAGGTAGACACCGTCTCTAATACCGCTTTCATTACCTTCATATATTTTACCAGGCTACAGTGTTGTGCTGTTGCAGGTCAATGAGCTGTCCTGGAACCGGAAAGGAGACCTCTTCTTTGTGACCACTGGAAATGGTAGGGAACATTTTGGCCTACATATCTGCTGATGTATAGTGGATCTCCAGAGTGCATGTATCCAATATCTGACGCATTTGTACATGTATATGATGTAATTGTGTTGCCCAATCTGTACCAGGCACTGTGGAAGTTATGCCTCACCTCTCGACACAGACCTTGCATACAGTTGCAGCTCACACACACGGCTGCTACTCAATTGACTTTGACCAGACAGGCAGGTCAGTGCTGCAGGCTTGCGCATGCTTCGCATGTTTCTGAGGCCTTGGTTGTCGTCTATATCTGAAGAAGCGTCAGCGCATCTCACATGATACTCCTTCCTAAGAATGTGAATTATTTCTCCTCTGCGTGGACCTCAACACTGTGTGAACACATGGCAGATACTTTGCTGTGGGCAGTGCTGATGCACTTGTAAGCCTCTGGGATGCCGTGGAGATGCTTTGCATCCGGACATTCTTCAGGCTAGAGTGAGGCTCTCCTCCCTCCCAGCTTTGGCTTGCTCATGGCTGGGTTTATGCTTCTGGTCAGATTATTCCGCTGGCTGTTTCAGCCTTCATGCTAAGAGTAGCAATGCCACAGACAAGCCGAAGGCCTCAGTTTCTATGGAAACTAGATTTATCATTTGGCTGTCATTGGGTACTTATGAAGTTGCTAAATTGAACTAGGTTTCATCAATATCTTCTGTAAATGGAGGTTTCTTGCATCTGCAGACACCCTGTTAGGACTCTGAGCTTCAATTATGATGGTCAGTATCTCGCATCTGCCAGCGAAGATCTGGTCATTGACATTGTGAGTTGATGCTAGTATATACTTGG
Source organism: Spirogloea muscicola (assembly GCA_009602725.1). Lineage (NCBI taxonomy): Eukaryota > Viridiplantae > Streptophyta > Zygnematophyceae > Spirogloeales > Spirogloeaceae > Spirogloea > Spirogloea muscicola. The sequence continues at coordinate 40,294 of WELB01000389.1, forward strand.
GCCCAAATGAAACAAACCACAGGAGCGTCCTGCGTACTGCATGGCTGTGTCATCTTGCAATCTGACAGAAAGCTTTGAGCAATTTCGATCACATAGGAGAGTCCTGACTATCAGCATGTACAGTAGTACCCTATGAATTGACATTCTGCAGAAGATTGTAGAATACCTATCAAGTCTAGCATCTTCTGCTTCATATGCTTGACTTTGTGCTTTTAAATGTTTGTCATTCACTCGCCCGCAAGACTGCTAGGAGAGCTAATTACTAGGATGCCCTGCTCTTGATAGTGCGAGGTGGAGACGGGGAGATTGGTGCACACTTTGAAAACCCGGGCTGCAGCAAATTGTGTTGCATTTAACCCGTGCTGCAATCTTCTCGCCTATGCAACCGACGAAACTCCTCGATATAACGTTCCCGAGGGTAATGCCATTCGCTTGGTGAAGAAGTCTTCTGCTTTGTCTGGATGTATAAGTTCACCCAGACATCTGCGCGCTTGTATGTATGTATGCTGACCTTTCGCGCTATGCATTGCAGGTATATTCCGCGTGTTTGGATTCGAGGCTCCATGACCTGCCACTAAATCCTGCACCATGTTGTTGTGATGCTGGTGAACTACAAACATCTAACCTGGATAGATGGAAGTGCTACTTCCGAGTTGAATAAGGCAGGAACTTGCGCATCTGATTGTTGTCAAGGATTCAGTGGACGAGCTTAGCAAAGAATATAGAGAATGTAAGCAGTGGTACTGATCGCCTCCCAGATCCTGGGTGTCGGAGCGGGCTAGCCCTATCACAAGTGGCTACTCAACATCCATACAGCACTCAAAAAGGCGACGTTCCAGCGGACTTGTAGTGCTCCTGCCAGCAGGGCATGAGCTCCACACTTGAACTGCGGGATACCTGGCTGCCTACCCCTTTCTGTATTGCTGTTGCAACGGCTGGTGGTTATGCCCTCCTTTGATAAGCATGTATGTTTCCTTTGTATTGAGCAGCATGCACAGTGATCTGGAAGAAGAGATGTCAAGCCTTTCAAGTGGGCAGGGCAACTCCAGTTGGAGAGACCTCAGTGACCAAAATTACCACATTCACATGCTGAGCTGTCTATCTACGCTGGCTGTATGCGCCCAATGCTTGTGTTGGACTTGCAACTCTACTCTTGGTCCCCCTCCACAGTGCCCCAGCTGCCCAGCAGCATGATCAAAGTGTTGAGGAATTGGCTTCCATATGCCAAGCTCTGGTCTGTCATAAGGGACTGCCGCTTGTGATGTTAGGGTCGCTGGCCTTGCTGGGGCCTTGCTGTGGGTCGGCCATCAACACTAGCCAGAAAGTAAGCTGAAAGGACAATACTGCAACAGAGAAAGCAAGAGCTGTTTCAAGACTTTTCTTTGCTACTTTATCCCCTTAACATCTTTGTTCTTCTTGCAAACAGTGTACTCATTGCGTTGGCCTCTCCTTATCTCAAGCGCACCACGCCCCTTTTAAGAAGGGGGCGATGAGGTAGTAAATAGGCAGCCCGAAGAAGAACGGACACGTTAGCAACAGCCGTCTCGAAGAATGTGGCTCCCATAAAGGGGGCAAGGGCTGTGAACAGCCACAAGATTGACAAGCTTCGAAGGGGCTAAAACAGGAAATAGCTCTTCCAAGTTGACAGCAGTGGCTGAAAGCGCTCTCAGAGCTTGCCCGGTAGGATGATTCACTTAGTAACCTCAAGGAGGAGCCGCAAAGGAGAAAGACTAGCCAGCTGGAAAGCACTCCTCCTGACGGAAGCCAGAAACTGGAGCTAGGGCACGGTAGGTGCAAGGCGTGAGCCATGGACCGCTGGAGTGAGACAGAGGCGCGCATGCGAAAGTGCTGAGCTAAAGCCAGCGGCGTCGAAGTCGGCCTGCTCACCGCGCCTGCGGGACACAGCGCGTCGCGCAAGCGAGGCCAACAGGTCGAGCCGCTGAAGAGCAAAGATCAAGCAACAGAAAGAAAGGGCTCGCCCATTGAGGAGAGGGGCTGGACAAGCTAGCCCTAAAAAGAATGGACACAAAGTACGAGTAGGGGGCCAGGGGAAGCGCTGAGGAAAGCAAGCACAAAACGAAGCATAGCTGCTACGAATCACTCAGTAACCCCTGCTAAGCAGCCGCAGATCAGAGAGGCTAGGCGCCGGGAAGGGGTCCCTGGCCAGAGCCAGAGGCAGCAGCGAGTGTGCGCGGCCGGCACGAAGGTGTAGCGCGCGGGCCATAGACCGCTGCAGCGAAATGGCCAGGCGCCTACGGTAGACTTGCGCTAGCGACCGAGGTGCAGGGAAGTCCACCGGCTCCCCAGGGAAGCGACAGCGCTTCCAAATTGACTGGTGGCAAAAAGAAAGAAGCGCGCCCATAGAGAAATAGAAGGAAGTGGCTTGTCCAAAGGGGGCAGGGGCTGTAAAGAAGAAGGGCTCGCCCATAGCCAGCCCAGAAAGAATGGACAATGTCAAAACGGTACTCGAAACCCCCGTGCACATCTCGAAGACCCGGGCCGCTCCTGCGCGATTGCCCGAGCCTCCCTACACGGAACACGTGGCCACGAGCTCGCCACGTGGCATTGGCTATGCGGGGGATTCGGCCCCCACTCCCGCGCCGGCTGCGCTCGGCTTCGCGACCGTCGGATCGGGACGGGGCGATCCGGCGGCCTTGTGGGCTGCCCTGCGACCAGCGGCCCAGGTTAGCGGCAGGCCCACGCCCGCTAACGTATCGGTAAACCGCCGGCGCTGGACGGCCTCTCCTTTTTTCAAAGAGAGAATTTCATGCGCGGTGCGCTTGAAATTGAAAGGGCACATCACCAGAGCCACCATCCCCCCCCGCATCGCCGACGCTCTCAACTCCAGCCACCTGCTGGCCCTGGCCAAGCCGTCAGGTGGTGTCGGGCCCATCGCCATGACAGAAGTAATAATGCGGCTGGTGACCAAGGCTTTGTGCGGCGAGCTAAAGTCCCAGCTGTCCACCCATTTTGCACCCCACCAATTTGGTGCTGGCATGTCCTGCGGGGCAGAGGCCCTCGTCCACGGGATCCGCGCAGCGCTGGATGTCAACCCATCACACATGGTCCTTGGATTGGACATAGCCAATGCATTCAACACTGTGGAGCGCAACGCCATCATGGAGGAGCTGCGTGATCACTTCCCCTCCTTAATCCTCTATTTCCTCATGGCCTATGGCCGGCCAGGGCGGCTGCTGTGGCGTTCGGAGGAGTCTTGGACGACCTTATGGTCCACAACTGGCACACGCCAGGGAGATCCCCTCAGCCCCATACGGAGGCCAATTCTAGCCTTACAAATGTCTTTTTTAACTTTCAAAAAACGGTGCTCCCGCGGCTCAAGACGTGTCTAGCGAGGCGGTGCCGTCCCGGCTCCTCGCGGCCAACTGGCCGTCGATGTGGAGGGCGAGACCATTCACCATCAGTTCCGGTGGGCCCAATTGGGCCCGACGCTCCACCATTGGTCCCGTGGGCCCCAATAACCAGGCGGTCGCCGACGCCCCCGAGATCGCCGCCGCCGCCCGCCGCCGCCCCCCGCCTCTCGCCGCCGCCGCCGCCGCCATCGNGGCCTCGTCCGTGCGGCCGTGGCCGCGGCGATTACCGCTGCGGTTTTGAACCTCACCGGCGATCACGCGACGGAGGCGGCGGCTGCCCGCTCGCAATCCATCTGCATCATTCTGAGGCTCGGCAGGCCTGTCCGTCGGCGTCCCTGGCCGCCTTGATGGCGGAACATGGAGCGGCAGCATTACCTCGCGCTGCGGAGGGCTATGCTTGCCGCCGCGTTCTTGCGTCAGGAGACTTTGGCAGGAATAGATCACAGCCGGTCAGCGCGAGGGGTTCGGCGATGTCCTCCAAGTTGCAGGAAGTGGAAACAATCCTTCAGCACCAGAGCAAGACCCGCCGGAGAACCTCTTTGCGACGAAATAGCGCAGTGAGGATGCAGGCGGGAAGGAGTTCAGAGAGAGTCACCGAGGAGGGGACTCAGGGTGCAGTAAATGGCTACTCTGGGAGGTCAGTTGCTTGGGCTCTGCACTAGACAAGCTTCACTTTCTGGACATGCCCATATTACTACCTATAGGCATCCTCTTGCCTCTTCCGAGTAGCGGTGCATCCTGCTAAGTTGATACCCTGGCTGAGCCGGATGATTATCATGTCATGTAGTGTTGTCAAATGGATTGGCACTTCTGTATTTGAGACTTGTGACATTGAGGCTCTGTAGCGTCCAGAGACTTAAAGAGGCCGCTTGTCATGAAGTGGAAGTCTCAAAAACTGCAGGAAGAGCACTACAAGCTATGTAACCAAGGGTGCAAGCTCAACTGCAAGCATGGACAAGATAGAGGAGCAGGCAAAGGCGTCCATCGAGAAGTTGAAGCATATCCTGTACAAGCTAAAGACCAGGAACGCAGAGGTGATGACCTGCCTTTTCATTAGCTGCATACGACGTGCTAATGCACAAAGCTACACTTTGTCAAAGGGCTGTTGTATATAGGCGGCAATATACGCAATCAGATTGCTAATCAGATTGCATCTCTCATTTTGTTTCGTTCAAAGTGCTTAGCATTTTCTGCAATCATTTGTGGGGTTGATGTAGGCAAACTCAACCAGTATCACATCTACCAGCACCATTGTGGACGACCGAGAAACAAGCAGCACAACTACCAGGTCATGGGCGGCCCTTTACTGAAGCTGCAGAAGAAGTTGGGAACTATACATCCATCTGTACGATGATGCTTTGCACGCCACACTATTCGGTCAAATGTGTTTCCTGATTGAGAAGACATCTTGCAGGTTGACCGAGGATAAGCGCGACATGTATTTGTCACAGAAGATTGAGGTGGATATAAGGGGCATGAATCACGTAGAGAAGGGGGGGCAGATTATTGACATCCTACCAGACAACGAGGTGGAATTAGTTGAGAAGGAGTTGGATGAGGAGTTACATCAAGAGACACAACTGCAGTATGATTCACTGACGTGCACACGGACCATGGTGGAAATAGGTGTGTGAAGTTCCAGTGTCAGCTATCTTACTAAAGAGCTTTCTGCTTGTCAGATGCTCAAGGTCAACCCCTGGGCATGCGCCTAACTGCTTTGTGATGCAGCTTGCAGCTCTAACAGTCAACTGAGTCTGGTTTGGCTAGGTTGTCAGTTGTCACCTCAGTCTGTGATGTTATGTCTATACAATGTTTGGTGCAGATGAAGAGAATCAGACTGCTGTTGTGACAATCACGGCAACAGTAAGAGGAGCAGATGTGACGGACCAAAACCTCTACACAGACATGACAGTGGCCATGGCTGCTCGTGCGCTTGCTCGTACCTGCCTTTCCTTTGACGAGGAAGCTCAGGTGAGTGATACTGATCCAAGTATACTCAAGCAACTGCATGAAGACTTATGCATCTTGCACCATACATTTTGACTTTCAAGAGGACATCAGTTGCTTTTCTGTGACTGAGACATGGCGCCCTTGTGTGTACAGGCTGCACTGAGAAATGCATCACCTCTGCCAATGGCTGAAGTCTTTCTCAGTGGAGGGCAGCAGCTCCATCATCGCTTGCTAGAGCACTTGAAGAACAGCAGTGTTGTGAGCTTCAGCCCGTGCTCGCTTGGCAGCACGCCTTTTCGGCAGTGCTACAGCATCTCGCTGCTGGGAACGCAGGGCGCTCAGCTTGACGCAGTATTTAAGCCCTTCACTCCAGGGGACTCTTTAGGCAGGTGGAAGCAGGTGCCTGCTGATTGGGTTGCCTACAAGGTACACCTCCACAGAGCAACATGATAACGATTGGTCGTGGTCTGTGCTTCTTTGCACTGTGGGAGCGAGGCACAATACATGCTGTATATTTGGGGCAGCCTAGGTACTTCTTGTATAGGATAATGATCAGCCCACTTCGATTGTTGATCCAGGTTGGTTTACTACTGGGCTTGGACATGGTTCCACCAGCTGTCATTCGGAGGGATATCACATTGGGTCAGGAGACATTTGATCTTGGTGTGCTAACAGCGAAAGTGAATGACTTGCAGCCACTGTCAAGCATCGCTCCTCAGGTACAAGCTTGCAGGTCTCGATCATGTTGGGACTCATCATAGTGATCACCTATGCATTTTCCCACAAGCTTCTCTACCCTGGCTAGCATGTTAACACTTCACCACGTATAACACAGGCTTGGGATGACGCCACACCAGCAGCTGTTGTCAGTAACGGCCACATACTAGATGCCCTGCTGGGAAACGCCCCCCGCCATGCGAGCAACTTCAAAGCTGGCATGCACTGGGAGCAGAAAGGCAAGCTGCGGCCTGTGCTTGTTGATCATCCAATGGGCCCTATGCAAGGAGGACTGCATGCCATGTGGGCCAGGCGAGGCCAGTCAGAAGGTGGCGTGCAGGTCAGTGGCAGGAATCACACCCATGGATACCTGCAGTGCAGCAGGTCCTCTGTTGGTGGTCAATGTTTGATTCTTACTTCTCGCACTTGGTGGTGCCATGCTCACTTATCATGACTGATCATCAGTGACACTTTTGTTCCTGTGTTTGAGATGGGCTAGACCATCGAAGAGCTTGGTCTCTCAAGCACCTTCAGAGCTCCGGCTATCAAGCCCTCCAGTGTGTATATACAAAACCAGATTGCTACCAGCTTACTCAGTATCTGATCACATTGTGTGTTGCAGTACGTCAGTCCTTCTACACTCCTGAAATTGAGACAACTGAAACGAGCAGCTTTGCTGGAGAGCCTCAGCGGTGGTCTTAATGCCGAGGAAATGGAGCTCATATTGGCCAAGAGAGATCAGGTCGTCAGCTACTTTGACTCAATAGCACGGTGGCAGGGTCGCTTTTTGGCCGCAGCCTAGGAGTACCACTGGTCAGCTAAACTCTACTGCTAATTGCGGCGTTGTAGCGTTGAGTCAGTGTAGTGGTATTCATTCTTGTAAGTGCCGTATTAAAGGCATGGATTAGTCCTTCACTTAGCGCATACAAATTAGATTATTGGAATGGATAGAGGGAAGGCACAAGTATGCACTGTTTGTGATGTACGCTGGTGCTAAGCATTCTTAAGCAAAACTTCACATCAGACACTTTAAGTTTGAAATTAGTACAATTTGTAATCCGTGATCTGTTACACTTTCAAACCTTTCCAGCCTGTTCATGGTTCTTGGCAAAAGCTCATACTGGCTGCTTAACTCGGTAAGGCAATATCGTGGGGAGTCTAATAGAGGAGCTAACACTTTCTGCATCATCTGCTCTAAAGCAATGTCATGCCAGCTGTTTCTCGTGACCCATGTGAATGCTTGCCAAGGCCAGGCTAGCAGCAGAAGGCACATTGACCAAACCTAATTATTGAAACACTGCTACAGCAAGTACATGTTCCTTAGTGGGCTATGGATGTTAGCTTGTTAATGCATCCGAGGTATCTAACAACTTTGCACTGAGACATGTTCAGTGGAGCTACATCGCACTGAGACATGTTCGGTGCGCTACATTTCGTCACTTTGACCTGAGCGGGCTTCTAAACGAATCGCAGGATGCCAACACAAATCTAATCGCAGTCATAGTCGTCGTCGACGTCTGCAGAAGCCAGACTGCCAGTGGCTGCAGTGCTTGTGGGCATTGGCGCAGGATCGTGGTTTAGCGTCTCAAGCTTGGTAGTGACGTCATTTGGCGGCAGCTGTAGTTGGACCGAGGCTGGAGCATCTGGCTCGCCATTGCCATGGAGGTCCAGGTTGAGGTCAAAGTCACATGGTGGCCGGCGGCCCGTCGCAGGATTCGCGCCAGCTCCCACATCGATGGCCTCCGACTTGACTGAGACAGCAGGCACTGGCGGCGGCTCACGGCCAAGCCACTCGCATGCTCCTGTGCCACACAAGGAAAGGGCGGACGCTCAGCTTGTGCTGACTGAGGTTGTGTCACTCACAGTGCGCATCCTGCGGCAGCAATTGCTGCATGCATGCTGCAGTAGCGTGAAACGAGGGGCCTGAGGCGTCGAGCTGAGGCGTTGACTGCAGAACAACACCTGGTGGGAGAGGCAGGCTGGCGAGGCCAGCGAGTGCCCGCGCGGCGTCGTGGTCCTCGCGGGAGGTGGTGACCTCCACCTTGATGCTGGCGTGCTCGCCCTTCACGCGGCCCGCTTTGCCGTTCGCATTGCCGCCACCTCTGGACCGCCCGCGGCCCCTCTTAGCGGGGTGCTCTGGTGCTGCCAATGCCGGCGTCGTCGCCAGCAGCGAACTCCCACCATCCTCCAGCTACACAAGTGGCACGTCACGGTAGACCGAGTCAGCGATTGAGGCCCACAACATGAACTCAGCGGCAGTAACAACAACGACACCGGCAGCAGCGGCAGCCAGGCAACAATGCTGTTGTCACCTTCATTGCCACATTGCTGCCACTGTCGTTGCCGCAAGCAGCGCCCGCCTCGCCATTGATTGCCGACCTGCGCGCCATCAAGGGAATCGAAGGTAAAGTGACTCAGATAGTGCCCTGCGAGGCATGAAGGGCGGGGCATGCACTGGGCCAAGAGTGGCACCACCTGTGCTCACCTCTTGCGGCTGCTTCCGCCTGGCCCGCTCTCGGGCACGGCGCTCTCATGCGACGGGCTGGCGACGGCGCCGCTGGTGTCGCCGGCGCCAGCGAGCCCAGGGTCCGGGAAGTTGGTCACGAGCTCCCGCAGAAAGTCGAAGGCGCTGTGACGCTCGATGCACTGTTTCCTGCAGCGAAGGCCAGGAGCGCGAGAGAAGGGAGTCAGCGCTGGGAGCAAGCGAGGGCCTATGGCCACGCAAGCGGGGCGTCAGGGCCACTCACAGGTGGGCAACAGTGACAGTCTTGCTGCCGCGCTCCTGCGTCACGCGGTATGTCTTGTCGCACAGGTCCTGGAGGAAGAGCTCCAGCGCCCGGGCTGCGCGGGCAGAGCCACGGCGTCATGGTCAGGGTCCTCGTCAGTAGCATCAGAAACGTCAGTCAAAGGAGCGTCAGCATCTTCGTCGGGCTCTCAACCACAGCAACGACGCAAGACGACCGCCAACCAGCTGCTGCCTTCACAGAAGCTGCGACCACTGGCATGCAGGCTGCCGCTGCAGCATGGGGCGGCGAAGGAGGGGCCCTCACAGATGCCAACCGGGGTAGCCTGCGCGATCTTGCCGACCTCCTCATCGGCCTGCATGATCTTCTTGATGCGGGCCTGCAGCAGCAACAGATGACGGCGAGGACCAGGGTGAGGGGGACGCGCTCGCTTCAGTAACTGCGCGGGAAGACACAAGAGGGGGTCCGGGGAGAATGGGGAGGAGCAGAAAGGCACTCGCCAAAGGCATGGCAAGGCTCAGCGCTGCAGCGAGCAGTGGCGGCGACGGCCCCGGGGGGGGGAAGGAGGGCGGGGCTCACCGAGGGGAACCGCGTGTCCAGCTTCTTCTTCATGGCGGTGGCACCAGCAGCAGCGCCGAGCGTGGCGGTGACGGCCAGCACGGCGACAGCGGCCAGGCGGCCCGGGGCGTTGTGGGAGGCGGCTGCCGGGGAGCACGGAGGCGACCCTCATGGAGCCAGGGGCTCCGCCACAGCCGCCGCCGCCGCCGCCGCCGAGGCCGCCGCCGCCNGCGGAATGCGAGCCCGCTGTGATCCGGACCGCAGGAGGAGCTGTACGGCGTGGCGGTGGAGGTGGCGGACCGCGAGAAGGTGGAGCAGGGCATCGACGACATCCTCGAGGACGCCCGCGACGCCGACGTCGCCTTCCTCGTCGTCGGCGACCCTTTCGGGTGCGGCCGGCGGCGCCGCAGCCGCCGCCGCCGTGCTTCCACTGCCAGAGCCGCTGCCTGCTCCATGGACCGCAGCTGGGACGGCTGGCATCGCAGTGCCTGCCGTGTCACTTGGGTCCGCCAGGCGACGCAGTCGAGCAGCCTGTGCGGAGCTCAGCCATGGAGGCCCGTCACCGCTGCGCGCGCGGCAGGGCCACGACGCACGCGGACCTGCTGCTGCGGGCGCGGGAGCTGGGCGTGGGCGTGCGCGTCGTCCACAACGCCTCCATCCTCACCGCCGCCGGCGTCTGCGGCCTCCAGCTCTACCGCTTCGGCGAGACAGTCTCCGTGCCCTTCTTCACCGACACCTGGCGGCCCGACAGCTTCTACGACAAGATAAAGCGCAACCGCACCATGGGCCGCCCCGCCGGCGGGCATCCGGGCTGCCGAGCGCGCCACCCACCCTGCGCCCCTCCTTGCGGTGCGGCGCCGGCAGGGCCTGTCGCGGACGCCGCCGCCGCCGCTGATGGAGCCGGTTCAGTCCGTGGCGAGCCTCTCACGCCCCTTCGCCTGTCTGGCGAGGTCCTGCGCAGGCCCGCCGGTGGCTTGCGACCAAGGAGGAGCCGGCAGAAGTAGAGGTGAACCGGCGTTCTGTCAGATGAGCTCGTTGCAAGGCCTTGATCAAGCAGCTGTGTTCTGGAAGCGGCGGTTTCGTCGCTATCTCCTTTGAACAGGACGTGCCGCTGCTGGTGATTGCTTCGAGCCATGAGATGGACCCTTGTGGCAATGACAGCGAGTACCCCGTGCCATGCCCTTTGCGCAGCCGCCCATTCCCCTGTACGGCGTCGCGGGCAAGTATGCGGGAGCCCTCTACGTCGCGGCTGCGAAGGCCAAGGAGTTTGACAAGGTCGAGAAGGAGCTCCTGGGCATCACAGAAGCTGCCAAGAAGGATGAGAAGCTCCGCAGCTTCTTGAAGGACCCCTCTGTGGAACGGAACGTGCGACTCAAAGCCATCGAAGAGCTCGCAAAGGCAGCAGGCTTCTCTACTGTCACGAAGAACTTCTTGTGTGAGCAGCTCCGACCAGCATTGGTCCTCACTCTTGCAGCCTGACTGAACAATGGGCACTCTGGCTAGAGCTTCATCAATTGCAGCAAATGCTTCGGTCCGACCTTCAAATGCCACTGCTGTGACCTCTGAATAGCAGTATGTGTGCTGATCTGCTTCGTTTCAAGCAATGTATGCCTCAGTTGAGATGGCGAGGGCTTGCACATCTACTATCCAGCTCGTAGGGCTCTGAATCTTTAAATGTTCATCGCAGTGATTCTTGCTGAGAATGGCCGCCTTCGCTATCTTGAGAAGATTGCTGAGGCTTATGAGGAGCTCCTGACAGCTCACAGGGGGCAGGTCAAGGCAGTCGTCACTGCTGCTCTGGTAAGACTAAGCCAGGCCCGTTCACGAGAGATTGGTCACAAAATGCAAGATCTCTTTGTCATTCATGCCATGCTGCACACATTGAGACCCTCTGGAAGCTTTCCCAGGAGCTCGAGTCCAATGAAATCTCCGAGATCAAGGAGGCTCTGAAGAGCTTCATCAAGCCGGGCCAGACACTCTTGTTGCAACACCAGGTTTGTAGATAGCCTCAGATCTTTCTGGGGAGGGTCAACTTCACAGTTTCTCATTCTCGTCCACTCTCGAACAGCAGCTACTTTAAAGTCTTTGTGTGGACCTTTCTCTGTTGCTACCTTCGGTGCAGGTGGACCGGAGCATCCTTGGCGGGCTGGTGATTGACATTGGCGACAAACACATTGACTTGTCTATAGATTCCAGCATCAAGAAGGTGGAGCAGATGCTGGGGTCAGGCTACTAGGTTAGGAGCCCAGAGATTCGCACCTCTGCCATCTCAATTGTGATCACTACTCAGCTCCAGAAGAGCCGCAGCTCATCCAACATCTAAGCCAGCTGCCCCCTTGCTCCTTATGCTAAGCAACTGCTACTAATCAAGACAGTACGTACCTGGTTACCTTCTATGTAAGAGTGAGGTATAATGCATGAATCAGATTAGAAAGAGGTAGCTTGCTAGTAATGGATTAGATTGAGAAGCCCTTCTGCGATCTGCGACTTAGCAGTCTGCAGAGAACAGTTTCCTTGCAGCACTGCCATCCATGTGGGCATGGAAATCAAATCTGCAGCAGGAGTGAACACCTACTTGACTTATAGAAGCAGGAGCAAGTATGGAGCAGGCAGAGACGGGCATAGCCCCTGATCAGTGATATTCGCACATCGAACTAAGTGATGTCGCAGAGCATGGAAAGACGTCGCAAAGCATGGAATCTACAACCCTGCAAAATCAGGGCACACTGAAGGGCTGACCTCTTCATGACATGTACACAGTGGAAAGCAAAAGAGGCAGCTAAAATGTGCTGATGTTCAGCTAGTGGTGGGTAAAGTGAAACAAAGACAAACTCTATACTGGCCTCCTGTTTCACGTCTCCATGCGTTGCTTCTCGGTGGACACCTTGACTTTGAGCTTCTCCACCTTCGGAAGCTCAAGGCTTGGGTCAGCCAGAGTAGCCACTGGCGCCTTGACGAGATGAATGTTCTGCTCCAGCTCCAGAGCAGCTTCCAGATTTTGTTTCTTCTTTGTGCCCTTCATTCTGCACGGCGAAGCATATGATTGCTCAATCAGAACTTCGAACTTGTGCAGCCTGTTGAATATGGCCACAGTTTTGAGGTACAAAAATCCGAAACATGAGAAACCAGGTCATACTGGATCTTTGAACTCACTTAGAAGGCTTTCGAATGGTCAATAGGAGCAAGCACAGAGGACGAGGTGATGGAGGTGCCCAGCGAATGCGACTCAGATTGAAGTACAGAACATGCTGAGATACATTACTGGCTCAAGGCTTACCTGTGCTCGTGGAATTTGGCTTGCCTCTTCACTCGCACTTCCTCGATCTTCTTGATGGCCTTCACGGTGTTACTGACCACGTTCCTGTCATATCTTTCTGGCCGATTTCGTCTCCTCTCGAGCTCGAAGGTGGTGTCCTGGTAATGAGACAGCCAAAGCCAAGATGATATGCTCGTGTACTTGTGCAAACTACCAGGCCCTGGCAGGAGCTGGCATTCAGTCTCGCTGGTAGTAGCCTTGGCAGAACTCATCAAACACAGCCATTGTCTCTACACAATGGACGGTTGGCAGACGAACCTCAGCCAAGTCCTTGCCGTGTAGCTTCCTGTACGCCTTCGTCCATTTCACCTTGCGGGGATTCCGCTTCATCTTGAAGTTCTTATGGCACTTCGACCTGCAGAAGCGGAACACCTGCTCCAACACGATACAACATAAAGGCACTCCACATCAGCAGGACAAAGGGCATGCAACCTGATAAACGAATCGAGGCCATCACCCTATATTTTTCTGCATACCGAGCATAGGAGTGCACTTGCCCATTGGAAGGCAAAGTCGCGCGGCCAAAGTCAAGCAGCCCTGCTCTGAAAATTGGAGCCCGAGACAAACGTCGTCCTGTGCGAAGCTTCGCTAGGCATTCTCCACAAAATCTGTGTGCGTCTAAGGGCTTTGGCCCTTAGACGCAGCAGCCACGCCCTGCAGAAGCTCGGCATCTGACCACCAAGAGGTGCGACACGGCATGCCCACCTTGGCATCGTTCCTGACGTACGCGATGCCGTGGCCGGGGTACACCGTCGAGGAGCAGAACCAGCACTTCTCCAGGCGCATCGCGCCCAGGCTCGCTCGCGCTGGCCCAGCCTCGGGGCCGGCCCCGGCCGCGGCTCGCTCGTCACGTCAGCGCACGAGGCGGAGTCCACCCTCTCGGAGCTGAGCTTCACGACGGGGCGGCGGCTGCGGCGGCGGCGGCGGCGGCGGCGGCGTCGGCGTCGGCGGCGGCGGCGACGGCGGCGGCGGCAAGCGCGGACGAGGGGTCGGGGTTTGAGGGACAGTGCTTCGTCAGAAGAAGAAGGGCTCGCCCATTGTTAGAACCCTCGGTTTGATTGGGGGCTGCCCTCTCACAGTATGTTGTCGTGATTGGTAGAGTAGAGGAGTCCTTCCTCGGCATCTCATTCTTCGGCTTTGGACATTGTCCATTCTTTTTGGGCTGGGCTGGCTTTGCCAGCCCCTCTTTCCTTTCTCTATGGGCGAGCCTTCTTGTCACAGCGTGCTGGGCTCGCGGTAAAGATCGGCCTCCCTTTTATCAGTAAATCTGGCCGCGCTTCCTGGTTTCACCGCGCGCCTTCTCCTCCCAGCCATTAGAGCCATTGGCTTACATCGGAAGAAGACAGAGAAAGACGCCTATTGCCTCGTTTCAGCAAGACGGTGATTGCCGGACGTCGGCTCTAGAGGTTGCGCTTTGAAAGCGTCACTTCATTTCGGGCTGGCTTTTCACAGCCTGAGCCCGCCTTTGGGAGAGCCACTTTGTTTTCAAAGCCGATCCAGTCCCAGTTGTTGACGGGCCACTCTCTGCCCAGCCTTGCAGGCGGAGGCGGCCGCCATGGGAGCGACCGCGGCAATCACAGCGGCGGCTGCGGCGGAGGCGGCAGCGGCGCCGCGTCGCGGCTGGTGGGAGCTCGGCGTCGACGCAACGTGGCTCCGGCGCGTCCATGGCTCCGCCCGAGCACGCTGAGCAGGACGAATGGCAGCCTCTGCCGGGCCTCTCTCTCTGGATGCCAGCCGTGCAATGCCGGGGAGCTCGCCATGGGGGCTGCATTGCTAGACGGTACTGCAGGAGGGGCTGCGCTCAAGAAGCAGATGCCGCCAGCAGCGGGCTCTGAATTTGGCGAGCTGCCGGAGCACTATCAACGCCAAACCATTTGCGAGATCGTCCAGAAGGTGGACTCACCTCCTGTAGCAGGTTCCTAGCCGTCTATATAATGTGCATGAAGCTAGCCAAGCCAGCCTGTCAGGAGCATCACGGGTAGACTGATTCGGAAGGAAGCAGTATCAGGATAGGACCAAAACTACTGTGCTTCTCACATGGCAAGGGTCCTTAAGGGCAAGTCTTCGTGGTACTGGATAGAATTCTTTCTGAATGTACCGATGTCCTCCACATGGATTGGCTCGTATTCTGCAGGCAATTTCAGAACGCGTCTTTCCAGGAGCAGCAGTTGCTTTTGGTAGTTGTGACATACCCTGCTACTTTCAGGGTAAGATGGCTCCATAGAGCTGCTCTGCAGTGTAGCAGCTCTCACTTCATTGACGTTGATTCGAAGGTGGATTTGTGGAGCTGTCAGCTTCTGCTTCTGCTAGTCGGTCTTCGGAGATGTCACACAAGCTTGAGCATCAGACATGCCAGATATTGTCAAGTAAAGGGTGTCAGTCATCAATAATGACTGTGCAGCTAGACAGCACCTTGTGAATCTATAATTCCTCCTTGAGCTGGGATCACTTCTCGGTCAATCGACGCCTTAAAAAGCTCGATGACTTGCTCTGATTTCTTGTTTTCTTGCTCATCTGCCTCAATTATGTTGTGTGATGTACCAGGCTATGGGACTTACACTTTGTGAGTATAAGTGCTATGGTTGACAACCAAGGCTCCCAACACCATGACTTGCAGACTATTTTCGTCATTCCTACATGCTGTCACTGGGTGATCACACAAGAGAGAGTGCTAACAACAGTTGCTCTTGCTGTTGCGCAGTGAGTCAAGCATGGAAGTAAAGTTGGACTCCATATGGGATTTAGCATCTCTGACAAAGGTACCAGATTCGTCGTGATCAGAACTTAGCTCATTGAAAGTTATTTGGTTTCTCATAGCGAACTTTGCCGATTCCCGCCAAGACCAAGCCTGGCCTACCCCCGACAACTCATAGTAACCTCCTTAAGAAAAGTCATCAAACAGCATGCCTGCGCTTTCCGCATGGCTCCAGATGATGGTGACTGTACCAGCAATCATGCTTCTCTATGAGCGAAGCCAGATTGGTAAGCATACTAGTCGATGACAACTGAGGCCTCTTTTCTGAATCAGTAATAAGCACACAGAGCACGGAAACCTCTTGACTGAGATCATGCAATCTGAGCACATCATGTTACACTTTTCAGCTACTTCTTGAAGTATGACTGAAGTCATGCATCTGTCTACTTCAATGGTGGTAAAAAATCTGCACACGTTGTGTTGAAGGATGCAGATCTTGATGCTCCAGCCTGTCAATATCTACCGGAGTTTGGGCAGAATGGCAAGCATGTCATCACAATCCGCATGCTACTGACTCACACAGCGGGCCTTAAAGAATTCTATCCCTTCTTTCAGATGGACCTTGTCACCAAAGAGGAGGTTGACTACCGAGCACACAGCGAGCTTTCTGCTTAGCATGTTAAATATGTCAGGAATGCTGCTAGAAGTTTCTCATCCATTCTGTGGAAGTCTGGAGCCTATTACAGGCAGATTTTCTGATTTTTAATCACAATTGCAGGTGCTAAATTTCATCATGATGGACAAGTTGGAGTATCCACCGGGTGAAATGGCTCACTACAGTGACCTTTCCATGATTACGCTGGGCCTTATTGTGGAAAGGGTGGTCGAGACTGATCTTGCTTCCTTCATCACGAGGGAACTCTATCTGCCCGTAAGCTATTGGTCCTGCTTATTAAGGGCTGGTTGCTCTTGTGAATAGATGCGCTTCAATGGCCTGGACAAGTGGCTGCTGCGTGGTAGTTTCAGTGCTACTTGCAAGGCATGGCTGGTTCATGCACCCAAAGCATCTGTTGTACAACTGACCATCTCTACGACCTCCTTCGCCTTGCAGATGGGCTTGAAGCAAACAAGCTTTCGGCCAGTGGAAAGCACTGATTTTGACCCCATCGTGGTACCCACTGAGGTCGATGTTGTGCATCGAAATCGGCTCCTGTGGGGAGAGGGTAGTAACATTGACCTCACCTCCTTGGAAGCACAGATACTGGCATGTCCTTCTTTGCCTATATGGCTGTGCCTGCACGTACATGATTTGCTTCTCTTTCTGTTAGCAAATCAGATTGACTTGCTCGCTCCTCCTGTACTGATGCACTTTTCCTGCTTATGTTCTTCATGTCTTGAGCAGTTCATGATCCAACAGCCTACATCTTAGGAGGTGTGGCTGGACACGCCGGGCTCTTCTCCACCATATTGGATGTCTCTCATGTACATCTCAACAAGTTTCATGTCCTCTGAAGCTCCAGATTACAGTGGCCTTCATCAAGGACAGGTGTCACAAAGGGTCTGCAATCGTGAATCAAAGGGACTGAAAAATTGCTGATGCCATTGCTCAACATCTGGATGCTTGATGTTGGTGGCTATCATATTGTTGCCGCCTCGTGAAAAGAACTGCTGACTTTCTGCCGTGTTATCTTCACATAGGCAGTACGCGCAAATGCTTCTGGCTGGAGGACTAGATTCGATCACTGGGAGGCGGTTCTTCCAAGAAAAGACTGTCAGGACCTTCACTCGTCCTCCTGCACCCACTGTGTCAAATCCTCGGCCCTTCGCTTTGGGGTATGGGCTCAACGTAGTAAAAAGTTGTAGGTCAAAATCCTTGAGCACCACCAACTCTCCATTCCCTTATCTGAGTAATGTATCAAGCAAAGTCAAATTATGCGTGCAGATTCTTGTGCTCACTGTGGTCCATCAATCACGACAAGCATTTTGTGTGGCCAATGACTTGGGTCAGCTGCTTTGACTGACTAGAGGTGCACATTTTAGATCACTGTTCACTGAGATGTCTTTGTATTTGGAACAGATTTGATGTTGCTGTGCGGAGGGGCTTGAATGGCTACACTTCAGCAGGGCAGTACCTTGGTCCCCGCACATTTGGACATACAGGCTTTACAGGTATGCAAGCATTCACAGTGGCAACCCTAATAATGTCCATATACATGCCCATATACTCAGTAGCATTTACTGGACTGCTTCCACTTCAGTCAGACATAAGCCACCAGATTGCCTTGCTAAATTCTCTGACGTCAGATGCATTCATGTGTATCAGTAGGCCCTCTTCTGTGAGGGTGGATACAAGATTTACACAAGCTGGTCATTACTGCTTTAGCACAACTATCCCTGGTGGTTGCATGCAGGAACGTCACTGTGGCTCGACCCAGACCGAAATATTTTTGTGGCCCTCCTCAGCAATGCTGTCCATCCATCAGCCGTAAGTAACTCTACATACAGCCCCCTGACCGTAGCTGGTGTTGTGCGCTCCTACTAACTACTGTAATGACTTGCCCAAGTTGCTGATGATCCGGAAGTGGAGCTGGACCACCTCTTTAACAAGTTGTATTTTCGCCAAAGTATGAAGAAGCAACGTACATGTTCAATGGTCTTGCTAACGTATTGTCCAATTGACTGCAAGGAAGGCTTGCATTGTGGTGGTCACAGGCGCTGGATGCTCCAGGGCAGATGATTCGTAAGGTTCGGCCATTGGTGGCAGACGCCGCAGTGCAGGCCATGGCGGAACAGCCCATGCCCAGGGAGCAGCTAACCTGGCATCTTCCAGCCTCTTGTGACCTCCGTACGGAGCCGTGGGACAGCACCCATAAACACGACGCTCTCACACTGGTCGCTCTGTGGGCTCAAGATCGACCAAACGTCAAGTCAGCTGATTGGTCAAGTGATAGACAGCGGCAAGCCAGAATGACTGTGCCAGGATCTCCCAAAAAGGATGCGTCCACCTCTCAACTAGGTGGGCTTGCTGCAACAGGAGAGACAGCGCAACGCAAGGGCAGGTGGCGCAAGCTGATGCCTGTGGCGATTGCCGGCATCGCCCTGTACGTATTTCATTGAGGCCACTCAGCAACCACTAATGGACTGCAATGCTGATGTCCTTGACCACTGTTTGCTGGTCATAATAGTCCAGTATGCAGACCCTGCAGCTGCCCCTAGCTGTAGACTGATTGTACTGGCAGTTCTTCCCACCATGTCAGAGGGCCCCTCAAGTTGCTACGTAAGGCAATCAGGCCTTTGAGATCATCATAATTCTCCTACTTTGTGAGCCTTCAACAGTGGGAGCACCAGAGTCGTGTCCATAACATCCAACCGGGACTGCAGATGGCCACACAAGCAGCAGTAATCAACCTTTCTACTGGATGGGCGGATCATAAGACTTTTCGGTCATTGTTGTTGCTGCTGCTTGCGAGCTGTCACAATACGTTCTGTGCCAAACATGTCAGTGACCACCTGCACGTCCTCAAACTGCAGGCTGTGCAGCAGCCCTGCCACTATTGCTATCTGCGCACCTCCATTCGTCTGCAGAACACCCAGGCAAATGATACCCTTTAAGTCGCTGATATTGCAGGAGGGCCACAAAGAGCAACTCGGCAACTCCTTGCCTCCTACAACATGCTCCCTCCAGCAACTGGTGGAATGTTTATACTTGTCCATCTTGAGAAACAAGTACACATCTCTTACCTCCACTTTGAGCAACCAGTAACCTTCAATTACTCATTGCTTAGTAATCTAACGGGCCTGTAGAGAAGGTGCTCACCTCCAGCGCAAGGAAGCCGTGCGGCCGCAGCACTGCTGCAGCTCCTTCGCATACGCACCTCAGCGCAACGCACCCATCCCCGGCACCACCATCCAAGGCCAGGTGCGGCTCGTTCCGTCCTACCTCACCCTGCAGGCCCGGCAGGTCGTCATGCGGGATGTAGGGCGGGTTGCTCACAACGCCCGCCACGCAGCCCATCACCGCCTCCAGCGGGCCGTACCAGTCACCTTGCAGCACCCGCACACGATGAGCCTGCCAGACAAGAACTCTGCACATCAGAGTCCAGGTTCGAACAGTCACGATAGCCTAGGGCCTGTCTTCTGCTCGTTTGGCTTGAAGCTGGTCGGTGAGGCAACTCTTAACAGCCTGCGGTTGTTACCCTGGACTGAGGTGGGAAAGCAAGCTGCTGCCTCACATCCTGGGTGCCTCCTGCTGCCATTCACACCTGGCGTTGGGACCATCTGCCGAGCCGGCCTTTGATCTGCTAACAAACTGACTGGCAGACGCATGGAGGGCCTGCATTGAGAACGTCGTCCCTTGGCTCCTCTCTTGGCAAGTCTGGCTGACGGGGGGGTTTGAGAGAGGTGCAGGCATGGACCTGACAACCGAGGCAGCGCAGAACGTTCTGGCTGGCCACTGCGCATGCCGTGGCGCTGGCGTCGACGGCTAGCACAGTGGCTTCTGGCAGGAGCTTGGCGAGGCCGATGGCGATGGCGCCGCTGCCTGTCCCGAGGTCCACCCAGAGGCCGGCCCGCAGGTCGGGGTCGGCGGCGGCAGCAGCGGCGGCGAGGTCGGGGAGCTGCTCGGTCTCGGGGCGGGGTATGAGGACGCCCGGCCGCACCGCCAGCACCACGTCGCGCCAGTGGGCGGCGCCGACGAGATACTGGAACGGCGTGCGGGCCTCCAGGCGGCGGCGCCACAACGCCGTGAGCTCCGCCAGGCTCGCTCTCAGAAGCGCAGTCTCGCCACCGGGGTGCTGCATCTGCCTCCGCTCAGCGCCTCGCCATGGCCTGCCACTACGTCCGCCGCCATTGCCGCCGGCGCCATCGCCAGTGCCGTCGTCACCGGTCCTGACCTCCGCAACAGCGTCCTCCAGCAGCCAGCCCAGCTCGCGCTCGAGCTCGGCGGCGCCAGGCCCGCCGTCGCCGGCGAG
>WELB01000390.1:27979-60271 GCA_009602725.1 Spirogloea muscicola
AAAAAAAAAAAAAAAAAAAAAAAAAAAAAAAAAAAAAAAAAAAAAAAAAAAAAAAAAAAAAAAAAAAAAAAAAAAAGCGGCTCGCCGGCCGGGCGGCGGCCTCGCGGCCCCTCGCCTGGCTCCGCGGCGGCGCGGCCACGGCGCCCGTCCATGGCACCGCCAAGAGCGACCAAGAAGGTGCGCCGCCGGGGCACCTCCTCAGTGATCCCCACGCCATATCTTACACGTCGCCAAGGCCGCTCTGGTGACCATTCTCTGCGCTTGTCCAAGAGGGACCTACCTTCGACAGACACGACGTGCTGACTCCGCCATGAGATCGTGCGGGCTGCAGCGCCGCGCCAGTCGCCTGTGGAGACCAAGGCCAAGGATCTGAGCTCAGGTACGGGCTTTGCTGGCCATGCTCGTATTGACAGATAGCAGATCATGAACCCTGGGGTTGCCTCACTCCCGGCAAAAGCAGCGACCCTGCAAATCCACAGCCGGACAGATTGAGCTGCGTCAGACCGTCGTGACGCTGATCGTCAGAGCGGCATCGCTGCCCGCAGTGCTCGATGCGAACATGAACACGCTCATGCTCACCGAGATGGCGCGCGGCATGTCACTGACACTGAAGTACTTCTTCGACAAGAAAGTCACGGTAGCGCCCTACCCACTCTGTTGGGTCGGTTGCAAGGCTTAGAACTTGTGAAACGTCAAAGCCTATCTCGTCGCACTTCTTGATGCTAATTGGACATTACTGCTGGCAGTTACGATGCTGCAAAATGCGCATCGAAGTGTCATGTTGCTGAGGTGCTCTTGAAGCTCTTGAAAAAGTTGGATGCTCAGAGATTGAGCAATAAATAATCGGAAGTGGTATGGACAGGCCGTCACTTCATGCAAACAGTCCAACTGATAGGAGCTCGCACCCTCTCTGGGCATGTTGCAGATCAACTATCCATTTGAGAAAGGCCCCCTGAGCCCGCGCTTTCGCGGTGAGCACGCTCTCCGGCGCTACCCGACTGGCGAGGAGAGGTGTATCGCCTGCAAGCTTTGTGAGGCCGTGAGTATCTCTTCTCTTCTGTCCTTCTAGACAGAGGTGCTCAGATGACTTGGTCACTCTCAGCTATTTAACCAAGTTACTTTGTTCTGTTCTATTTAGGTGTGCCCTGCTCTTGCCATCACTATTGAAGCTGAGGAGCGAGAAGATGGCAGCCGAAGGACAACAAGGTGAGTCTGCTCTAATGGTTGTAGCTTTGCATCCAGCGCACTGTGCAGTATGAAATAATGCAGTTGCTACTTGCTGGTGTGCCTAAACTGGAGCCTTGCATCTCATTCCTGGTCTAGTCTGTTTGTTAGTGGGCTGTTACTCACACTGACAGTCTTGGAAAATTACTAGCTTCGGTTCAAGTTTCATTGCCTTCTTAAGTGGCTCACATATTGAGACTGATATGTCACGGTTCCACTCATGCAGATATGATATTGACATGACCAAGTGCATCTACTGTGGATTTTGCCAAGAGGCTTGCCCTGTTGATGCAATTGTGGAAGGGCCAAACTTTGAGTTTGCAACTGAAACTCATGAAGTAAGCTGTCAATTACAGATCCTCTTGGTACATACGCGTTGCGATGAAGCTGTATGTTTCCTCCAGATCTTCCTCAAAGTTTGCCCTTTGTGTAGGGCACTTAAGCTCCGGAGTTTGCAAGGCAAACCAGCTTCGTGATGGTCGCTTACATTCCTCATTCCTCAACAGGAGCTTCTGTATGACAAGGAAAAGCTGCTGGAGAATGGCGACCGTTGGGAGACGGAGATAGCTGCCAATCTCCGTTCAGAGAGCTTGTATCGTTAAGGTGTTTTGTGGGCTTACTTTCAACCTCGATTGGAGAAGCTTGCTTATGAAGGGAATAGGTCATGGCTCATGGTGCATGGAAGACAGTGTAGAGAAGCTATTCCAAGGGGGCCGATGGCTGTGAGAGCCAGCCCAAAACGAAATGGACAAGGGTCAAGGGGTTGTAGACTCCACTGGTTGGAGCAGTGAGAATAACATAGTTGAACTCCAAGCTGGAATTGGAGCATCTGCATGCTTAAGAAGACGAGGGAAACCTCAACTTTCAAGTGGTAGCACTCTTACCAAGAAGCCCATGCCCAGATACTTGTCCCTCCCCCCACTGTCTTTCGCTCTACAATGGCAAGAGACCGAGTTGTGTCTGCTTCATGTCTCTCAGATCCGTTTACTGGATGCTTCTTATGTCATGAAATGCGGCCTTTACTTTGCAACCTCGCTTCCAGTGGATCCTGCGTCTCCTGCATCTACCTTCACACAGTTCCCTGGTTGCCCAAAATTCTCGAGAGCTTTGCCTGTTCGCATCACTTGTGAACACAAAAGTCATCTGGCAAGACCAACAGACTAATAGTAGTGTAAGCGAAGGAGTTTTTGATGCCTTGAATCGGTTTGGTCAACCAAAAATGAGGACCAGCGGAGCTGCAATGGCAGCAGGCCGAAAATGTGATAGACAGTAGCACTAGGTAAGCTGGCCTTGAGAAGCAAGGCCCAGGTGATTATCCAAATATTAGGTGCTTATCCAACACTGACCCACCGACCATTGGATGGCACAGTTGGCCTGTTTGATGCACTGTGCACCACCACAAAGAGCAGGTAATAGCCCGGGGGGCAAATGGAGGCCGTTGGTGGGCTGGTAAAAGACGCCGAGTACCTCCCTGCTGATCTAAGTGCAAGGCTGCTAGAGGCGAGCACTAGCATCCGCTGTCCCATGTTCCGGCCGTGCGTTGCCACGCCGGGGTCAACGAGCACAACGTCTACCGAGCTGACTGGGCCCGCTGAAAAGGAGAGTGAATACGAGCTGTTGTATAAGAGGTGTTTGGGTGACAAGGTGGAATTTATGCTCGGCCGCGGTGCAAGCTGCGCCGACAAGTAGCGCGGTGAGAAGGCCTCCACTGAGAGCGGGACGCTTGACGGGTATTGCAATGGGGGCTTCTTCGTGATGGTGCTGCCCCCTGCAACTATGACCTTCCCATCAAAGTTGAGGGTTGCGGACGCTTGATCTGGCCTGGCGATGGTGGATGGTGGCAGGACTTGGAATCTCAAAGGGCTGCCTCGCGCCTGGCTAGAGTCCAAGAGGAACGTGGTCAACAAAGGCTTATCCGTGTCATTTTGTGCTGCCAAGATACAGGAGAAGTGTCGAAGTCAGTGCTGGACAAGGCAAGCTAAAGGCTAGTGGCCAGAGCAGCTCGACTCGAGAAGGTTATCTGAAATCTTGCTGCTCTCTCGCACACAAATCGGTACTGTGATCCCAGATGGGCCTGTAGCTACTTCGCACGAGGGTGCAGTAGAGAAACCAAGTGCTCTCGTTCTCACTATGACCATTTCTGGAGAATCAAGAGTTCTCAGCTATACCTGCTGAACCAGAGGAAGCGCCATTGATGAAGAGGACTGTGCCATCGGGCAAAAGGACGGTGCTGAACATGGTGCGTGGCCCGGGCATTTTCTCATATGTCCACGCTGGTGATGCGTCACTGAGCTGGAGAGTGCCGCATGAAGCTGTGGCTGGGAATCCGCCTCCGCAGACCATGATGACTGCAGCATAATCAGCTGCAGCATCCAGTGGGAGCATGAAGCTGCCAGAAGCATAGGGGCTGGTCCTTGACTGAGAAGTGAGGTTCCCGCCGATAGGAATATTGGGCAAGACACGGGTGCAGTTGCCGTTTCCAGCACCGATGTCTAGCTCACAAGCCTGGGGCGCAGGCGTTGCAAAGCGTCACTATTACAATTTCACTGTCATACACAGAGCAGACAGCGAGCTTCAAAGCAGACAGTGAGCTTCATATGGACACAGAAAGGCAGGATGGCTAGTGAAGACCGAATGCAGGGAGAACTGAACAATGATGCTGAATTGATACAAGCTTGTGAGCTTCTTAGCACCTTGGTATTGACCAGCAGAAAGATGTTGCCATTGGGAAGAAGGTGCACGATGGGATAGAGGTCGTAGAACCCGTCCATGAGGAGGAGTGGAATGGGGTGCGTGTTGGACCTCTCAAGAGGTCTCTGCTTCCAAAGCAGCTCATATGAGAAGCTTGTTGCAGTGAACGAGTCCGTGTCGCTGTTCATCCCCTCACCACCGACAAAAACCATGTTGCCATCCTGCAGCCTCTGTGCGGATGAAAATAGCCTGTTGACTAGCCCACAGGCAGCAAGTGAGCGACCAGCTTTTGACCTTGCAGTGGTTTTCACGGCTTTGGTGCCATTGACATGAATAAGCTTAACTTCAAGTGGTCTGAGCATCTGTCATGTATATATGAGCCCGAGTCAACAAGGGACACAGCATGGAAACTGACAATCTGCTTTGGCTGACCTTCTTGTCCTGAGGGCCTGCTCTGTGAGATTGAAGTCGGCGGAGCCATATGGCAGCGGTTCAAAGCTACGAAGCGCATACCAGCCCTTGGGATCAGAGCCGTTCCCAATGCCACCAGCAATGAGCACAACTCCATCGGATGTTGTGTGGCCGCAGGCTCCGTACGTGTTTGTCATGGGCCCATGGAGGCCGCGTGCCTGTATAGCAGTCATCCAGTCAATAATAGTTGCAAGGCTCACAAGACCGAACACTGTCATTCAGTATATGCAAGTTGCAGACAGGCTTAGGAATTTCAGATTTAACATTAAAAAAGCCCACGAACCTGGAAAGTGGTGGTGCTGAACTCCACCGCATGAGCAAAGCGGGAGTCGTCACCACTAGTCATGATGCCTGATTCGACGATGTCGGTGCGATCAACAAAGACGATGGTGTTGAACCGTGTCAGCACAGCCAGGGTGCCGGAGATGCCAATGTTGTCGTTGAGCACTGTGAAGCTGGTGGTGAGTGGAGGAGGAGGAGGAGGGCTGTTGGGGGGCGGGGAAGGTGGAGGAGGGTGGGGCCTGGGAGGTGGCGGCGGAGGAGGAGAACTGGGAGGGGGCCTAGGAGGCTGCGGCGGAGGAGGGGACCTGGGAGGGGGCCTCGGGGGGTGCAGCAGCGGAGGGGGGGAGCTTGGAGGCACACTGTTGGGCGGCATGCCCGCAGGAGACCTCGCTGGCGGCGGGGGCTGCCCAGCGCAGCTGGGGATGCCACAGCGGTCGTGGACAACGATCTTGTACACGCCGCTAGGCATTAGTATGTAAGGGTCGCCCAGGTAGTCTTCCCCCCAGCTGTGAAGCTCTGGCACCGAGAGCGGCGTGTTGAGCGTGTGGACGAACGGGATGCTGAGTGTGATCTCCTGAGCAGCGTAGAATCTGACAGACTGCGTCGCCATGGTTGTCCACCGCCGTTGTCCGGGTCCGCTCGTGTCGGTCGCAATCCACAACGCTCCGTATTGGTCGGCATAGAAGTACTTGCCAACGTAGCAGGGGATTCGTGGCGAGCGGTAGACAGGCCCGCCGATGATCGCAGCTTCTGTGATTGTGACGTGTGGGTCCGAGTGGGTGTACGTTGCCTTCGGCCACTGCCGACAGACAAACCGAACAGGTGAGCTCACTTTGCAGAGTCATAATTTTCTGGACATGCTCGACTGCTTGACTGAAGCACGAGCAAAGTAATAAAGACTGCTTTCACTGAGGAGCTCCCACCTTGAGTGTCCCAAAGATGCGGCGGGGATCAGTCAAGCCGCCAGGTGGGGCGTGCTTATCATAAGCGGCAATCTTTGTGAAGTTCTGCGTGCCTGTGCCCCCGCCATAGAAGCTGTCCTAGTTAGGTCCACACCCTGCCTGATAGTCTGATCTACTTGCTTGCTGATTGCAGGTGGGGTGCCTAGCAGAAGGCAGCGCCGTGGCATTGCAAGTCCTTGCCAGCAAAGCCCCTGCCAGGATGGGCTTCGTATGCACCTTCAAACATGCGCCACCCGTAATTGCCTCCTGCCTCGATGACGTCAACCTCCTCAACGGTGTCCTGGTTTGCATTTGACGTCATGGTGGCAGCGTGAGCGATGTGTGAGGGACCAATTGAGGCAGTAATTGCACCAGCGACATTGTTATATTGTCAAGTTGGAGCGAGCAGATATTTGTTTAACAAGTCGAAGCAGTCCACTGTTTGGGAAGCATGTGGCGGACGTGACTAGCCATCAGACCTGCCCAACATCAGCACAGAGGAAGTCGTCGTTGTCGCGGTCGAAGACGCAGCCCCAGGGGTTGCGAAGGCCGAGCGCGTATATTTCTGGGCGGATGCCTGGGACACCCACAAACGGGTTGTCTGGCGGTATACTGTACGGCTTCGAATTGGTGTACCCGTCCACATCCAGCCGCAATATCTTGCCAAGAAAGGTCGTCCCCCGCTGAGCAAAGTTGAAAAGGTCGCCAGTTCCACCTCCATCGCCAGACATGTAGTACATGTACGGCTCCCGCACAGTGCGGCGAAATAGTATGTGGCCGCCGTTGTGATTCAGGTACGGCCTAAGCAAAGGCCAAGCCACCAGGCTCAGGATGCAGATTAGCGCGGCCGCAGTCTGCATGCGATGTTTGGCAATTGCGCTCGCCTCACCTCGCGAATGTGAGGAGTCGCCGGACCTCCACTTTGATAGCCACTGTTGCAGTCTCCGGGTTGGGGCCTGCATTGTACTCGGCGACAATGGTGTTTGCCTCACACTTTGGCTGCAGCAAGATTCCAAGTCCAGGATATGGCATGTGGCACTCATTGACCTCATTGCACTCGCACGGCCCTTGGCAGTCGGGGTGCTTGGTGCCGTTGCAGATGTATGAGACAAAGAAGCTGCCATTGACGAGGTAGTCTGGATGCAGCGCAAAGCCCAAGAGACCCCGCTCGCCATTGAAGGTGACCCGATTCCTGAGGTCTAGAAACTGCGCCAGGAAGCGAGAGAGTGGTCAAGCGGACGTATCGATGAGACGGCAGTCGTGGGGTGGTTATCGTGGCCTTGCCGAAGGGCCAGAAGTGCTTGCTCGCTGTCGAGCAGCGGTGTCAGATGCAGAATCTGGGCTTTGCTTTATCGGTCATGGCTTACTTACAAGGGACATGTTGCCAAACTTCTGCCCGCTGCCCTCCGGCGGAATCTGCGCAAGGTACACAGCACCCTTTCGCGTGTGCAGGAAGACACGGTTTGTGCCGTCGGGATGTGGTAGCATGCCCAGGTAGTATCCATCATCAACGCGGTCGATGCAGACGTTCGGCAGTGCCGGGGCTGAGTTGCTTGGTGGCGGCGGCACATATGGAGGAGGCGGTGGCGCAGGGGGCAGGGGCCCGTTGGGATCATATGGTACGCCGCTGAAGCAGCGCGCCTCGTACGGTGATGCGCAAAAGTCAAGCCGGAACGCTTCCAGTGTTGGGTACGCATCGCTCAAGCGGAATGGCACCGCGCTCGGCGGCGCATCGGGCTGGTCCTGTTGCGCCTGCAGGTATTGGACGTGGAAGGGCGAGAAGGAGATGACGAGGCCCGCGCACGCCGTGTAGGCGGCATCGCAGTAGCTCCCCAAGCACAGCAGCGGCAAAGCGCGAGTAGCCCCAACTTCTGAGTCAAACAGGTGCGCGGCCCACGGGTCACATTGCTGCAGAGACAGTGCGCCGACTAGAGTCATTCAGCGCGGGGTTCGGACGTGCAAGCCAGAGGTCCACTGGCCGCCAGAATCAGGTGTTGGCTTGGGAGGGCGGCAACTAGCAGAGCTTACAGCGCAAGTGGCGCGCTGCAGGAAGGCCTGGCAAGCATGGACATCGCCAGCGCCGCCCAGAAAGTGCATAATGTTGAGCTGCTGCTGCAGGGCCACATCCGCGGCGTAGTTGCAGCAGCCGAGGTCGGCGTACGCGCCGCCGTAGAGCTGCATGCAGAAGGGCCCCGCAGGAGACTGCGGCACCGGCCCCGCTGCCGGCGTAGCCAGAGCCGCAAGCGGGTGAGGACGGTGTTAGTGGAGGTGCAGGCATTGCAAGTGGCTCCCTGCGAGATCAACTGGCTGGCTTTTACAGCCGCTCTTACTGTATTAGCAGCAGCATTCTTTTTCTGAAATCCATTCTCTCACGCTCCCAGCTAAAGCCCAGACGGTCGTGATATCTTTGTTTGAGAGCTGCGGCAGCGGCTCGCTCACAGAAGTCCTCGCAGATGGGGTGCGCCAGGACGCCGACGAGCAGCAGCGCTGCGGCCAGCGCGCAGGCAGGCCAGCTCCAGCCTGCGGGTGCTACGCGGCTACTGCCGCTCCGCTGCTGAGGCGCCATTTCGCCCTCGCCACCGGAATGCTTGCGATGCTGCCCAGACCCGACTTCGGAGTCGAGGGGCAGGCCAGCCCGTGAGCCACAGCTGCCGGGCCGCCGCCCCACTTGGTCACCAGCTCTGCCGTCTGAAATCCCGCTTCCGTCTCTCGCTCCTCCCTCAGCTCAAGCTGCAGCTGGGCTCCTCATCTCCCGCCTCCATCCTCCGGCTCCTCACTCGCTGCGGCCTCCGGGCCAGGGTCCGGCGCGCCCTCTCTCTCCCTCTCTCTCTCTCCCCCTCTCCCTCTCTATCTCTCTCTCTCTCTCTCTCCCTCTCTCTCTCTCTCTCTCTCTGTCTCTCTCTCTCTCTCTCTCTCTCCCCCCCCCCTCTCTCTCCCTCCCTCCCCCACATCTCNCCCACCCCGCGCCGACACGAGCAACACCATCCCCCGAGGGTGGCGCCGGCGCCTTTCGCCAGCGCGCATCCCAGCAAGGCGCCGCCAAGATCCCCGTTCCCACTGAGAACCCTCCACTCGACATTGCTGGCGTGGAGACCAAGTTGCCTCTCACCAGCCAGGAGAGTCGAGATGCTCTGCCTACGTGTTCACCATCTGGCAATCTCATCATGCAGTGGAAACGAGTGTTGGGGACGGCGGCATAATGCGCCCTGGCCCCAGGACCTGCGGCGCGGATTGGGGGCCGCAAATCTGCCACGGTTGCAGGATCGCAGCTCATGACAAGGAAAGGACGGGCCGCGTGTGCACGTGGACCAGCACGGGCCTGTCGCGACGCGCCGGCCCCCTCCCTCCGTCAGGGTCGAGAGGCATCTTCGACGCGGCGCGGGGCTGGGCGGACGGCCAAAACGATGCCGTTCGCATCTGCCACACCGCCGCCGCCGCAAGGGCGAGTCTCCCCGGCCCGGGGTATGGGGTTTAGCAGTCTGTCCCAGGCTGCCCTGAGCTCAGTCGGGCACTGCAGCTGTAACAACCCCACGCTCCTACACACACAATTGAAGGTGAGTTGTCCTCAAATTCGGCTGCATGGGCTTCAGGAGCCAACCCCCGACACGGCGAAGCACTCGCGCATCGGCGCAGCGGAAGCCTAAGCCCTGTGGCGCCGCCGTCAGGCAGCGTCTCCATCTCCTGGGCACCAGCAAGCAGCGAGCCCACCAAGAAGAACGTGCTCGCCCATAGAGAAGAAAGTGCTCGCCCATTGAGAATAGGGGCTGGAACAACCAGCCCGAAAAAGAATGAACAGAGAGAAGAGGGGCTGGCAAAGCCAGCTCAAAAAGAATGGACAATGTCCAAAGCCAAGGAAAGAGGTGCCGAAAAAGAGAAAGGGCTCGCCCATAGAGAAGAGGGGCTGGCAAGGACCTGCCACGGACGCCTCGGAGCGCAGCGAGCCGGCAGCGATCTGCCGGCGACGGGCTGCGGCATCAGGCAGCGGGGGAAAGACGCTTCCAGGCGGAGAGGTGGCAGCAGCAGGGCTGCGCCTCCGCTGCGCCTCTCTCTCAGCTTCACCGAACCGAAGAAAGTGCTCGCCCATTGAGGATAGAGAAGAAGTGGTAGTCCCATTGAGGATAGGGGGAACTCCCCGTCCGGTCTCGGCCCTAGACTCTTTAGGAGATCTCCGACGAGACCCAGAGGCGGCGGCCATAGCACGGCCCGCTCGAAAGCCCCGTGAACATCATTCGCCAGGGCCGCGAATTCATCACCAACCGGGTGATCGGCATATTTTCGCTCCTTGCCCCGGGCCGCAAAACGGTGCCGGAAAAGAAAAACTACACACCAGGACACGAAATGGTGGGGAAGGCCCAGCCCGAGGGGCGGGCTACACGAGGGTCCAGGGTGGACGCCGAGCCACCGGGGCCCTGTGCGGGACCCACCTGGCAAGGCCTGGTCGGTTAAGGTCCAAGCAGGTAAGCGGTGACAGCGTTCACTGGTAAGCGTTCGCTGGTTAGCGTTCAGAAGCCGGTGGGAATGTTACAGCAGCCCCTGAGAAAAACGACATCTCCAGCATTAGAAGGACGCTTCCAGGAAAGAAGGAAAGGGCGCGCCCATAGAGAAGAGGGGCTGGCAGGACCTGCTCCAGCGGCTTGCCCGTCAGGCCATTCACCGGCGGCCGGGTCAGCCAGGGGCGCTGCACGGCTTCAACGCCGCTGGTTCGCTCGCCCAGGTATTCCGAATGCGCCTGGCGTTTCGTTTCAACGCTCCCTTGCCTACGCCGTCCACACGCGAGCGGGCCGTGCTATGGCCGCCGCCTCAGGGTCTCGTCGGAGTGCCTCTTTCCCTGCAGCGAGTCCCTCAGACCTGATGTTGCTCACCCGTGGGCACTGAGCTTCCCTTTGCATCGTCTTGTGTTTTGTAATGTTGTCCTTTTCCGGCTCCTCTTTCTTTGGCTTTGGACATTGTCCTCTTTTTGGGCTGGCTTTCCAGCCCCTCTTCACTATGGGCGAGCACTTTCTTCCAGGAGAGGGCCAACTCATGACCCCGTTACCAGGACACTTGTAAGGCTAGACTTGGCCTTCTTTCAATGATGCGCACTGCGCGCCTTCTCTGCTAGAGGACTTTCGTATATTTGGACAATCGAAGGCCGATATGGCCAAGTACAAAGGCAAGCACATCTAATGACGTAGCAGCTAGCATCTAGCAGCTTCTGGAGCTGCTAGAGGTGTGGGGCAGCAGCAGTGGCAGGCGGAATGGAGGGGGGTGGGGGGAAATGTCCTAGATGGGACTTTCCACCATCTGGGCAGCACTGCCACCGAAGGGCGATAATCCCGGGCACCTGAGCCTGGCGGCGACGCCGCCACGGCCACCGCGGGGCGGAGATTTAGCGGCACCGCGTCAGGGACCCTGCAGTACAGAAGAGAGACGTTTCCAGGAGCTTTAGGCTACGGCGTGAAGTGGTCCTCCCTGATCCAGCATCTGGCCCGGCTGGTTGATGCGCGTCGTCGAAGTCGGGGGGGCAGCTTGGGCCACTCCAGCATTCCGCAGGCCTTAGTTGCATATTATAGAATGCGGCTCTCGCTTAGTTTGCAGCGCTCGAAGCATTGGCTCTTCATCAATGTGCAGGGCGTGCTCTAAGTCAGGCCTGCGGCTTTCGCGGTGGCGCTCCAGCTCCCCAAGTTAGCTTGTCAGATTTGTTTGCGCTCACCCGTGGGTACTAATGTCATCTTAGGTACTTTAGATTAGGTCTCCGTGTTATGTAGCCTTGTTTAGTCTGCACTCGACTCTGCCTGAACAATGTATTGGCTTGAATTGGCCTCCCTTTCAATTCATGCGCCCCGCGCGCCTTCTCTCTTCCAGGAGAAAAGAATGAAGATATTGCTCGCCCAGAAAAAGAGGGGCTAGCAAAGCCAGCCCTGTAAAGAATGGGATCATAGAGGAGAGGACTCCATCTCCTAAATCAGACAGTCTCGGCAGACGCTGCAATCCACATTCTATCTACAATAGCGGTGCCGTGGCTCTGGCTGCCTAACCCCCACTTGTTGTACCCCGATCTGTTTCAGTGGCCATGCCATGCGCCTAGCTTGTGCCACCCACCACCTGCCACTTTGTGATACCGGGGACCTTGTGTGTTCTTTGAGGGCTGATAGGCAATGGATCACCGAGCAGCATTCGTAGTGGCCACTTGCTTGATCTGCGGCGCCTGGACAATTGTCCGTATCTCCCTCTTGACCATTCCCGTTGGGCTGGCGTCTCACAGCCATCGGCAGGAAGACCTACTTTCTTTGGGCTGGCCGCCTTTTTCGGGTAAAGCTTCCGGTCCCTTTTAAACCATGTCCACTCATTCGCCAGGCTGGCCTTTCACAGCCATCGCCCGCTTGTGAAATTTCTTTTGTGCCTTTGACAGAGCTTCTCTCTCTTCCTTTCTCTCATCCACCTTCTGCTGCCACCGTTCCTTCTTCAGCTTCTGATCTTCTGCCAGGACCTGCCATTTTCCTTCGAAACACAGGCAGCCGAGCTCACATCGTTGTTGCTACTTGGTCAGCTGCGCCGGTTCCTCAGCAGGCTCCCATCCAGATTCACATGTGCTGTCCCTTTTCCAGACTAGATGACTGCCCTTCTGGGTGAGCCCCCTCTCTGTCTCCCAGACCACTGTCTTCCTCAGAGAAGCGCTTCTCTTCTCGTAGACCTGCAACCCTTTTGCCAAATGAGCCAGACATCTGTCCACTCTTCCCATCTCTTTTGAGCTGCTTCTCCAGGACCACATGCATCGTTGGCCTGGGCGTTTGCTTGATATTCGCTGTTGCAGGAGCCAGAAGAATGCCAAGTTTCTGATGTCAACGTACCAGGACATCGGGGGTTGGCTGAAGTCTGAAAGGGTGCCGAGTTGTAGTACATTCGTCATCCTCGAAAGAAAGAACGACCCACCGAGGAGGAAAGGAAACAATCTGCACCATAGGCCGAAAGCATGTTTCATCAGATTTACTGAAATTGATGACTGAACGTCCTTGTGGATGGGCTTCAAAGCCTTGCCCAGTGGAGCAAATTGGACACCAGCAGGAGCTGGGGCAGCGCCAAGAGTGTCAGCCATCAGGGGGAATGGCTTCCAGTGGAGGGCGGTGGCTGTGAGTGGCCAGCCCAGAGTGGCCCGTGGGAGGGAGCCGGCTCTTAGGCACTTCTGGCGCTGCTGCTGCCAGTCAGTCTGACTGGCGGTGCTTACCCAGGGGATTCTGAGCGGCAAGCCGTATTGGCGGGACCGTTATTCCGAATGACCTGCGCTCTCGTCTTGGGCTCATCCCTTTACCTTGTCCGGTCATTCTGGGCTGGCCTTCCACAGATTTCCACCCGCTGTGACCTGTACATCTCCCGGCTCCTCCGGACCTTATTCATATTTGGGCTGGCTTTACACAGACCTCGCTGCCTTCGCCAGAGCTGCTTCTCTTTCAGCCGACGCCTCCCTTCGGAAGAGAGTCCTTCCCTGACGGGGTCTGCCTCTCACAGCAGGGCTGCAAGCTCCTGCGAAGAAGGCAGAGGCTGCGGCCACCTCATGAGGAATAATGTGACTCTTGTGGGGGTGAGGGCTGTCAAAGGGGGTGAGGGCTGTCAAAGAAGGCTAGTCCGACAGTGACGACTGACGCGTTCGACTGCGCCACTCTCTCTGGCTCCAAGGCAGAGCATGCGGAGGCCAGTGCCGCTCGAGGCAAGGAGACGAAATATGCTGACCATCCGCGGGAAGACGAGTCTTCCTCCTTGCCATCGACGTCCACGGGGCGTTCGGCTCGGTGGCTCGAGCTCCTGCACCGGCTAGCGCGCAGCGCAGTGTCCCTCCGTACCAAGGGGAGCAGGCAAATCTAGCGCGGCAGGCTCTCTCGCCATGGGTATTCCATGCGCCTGTCTGTATTGCTGCAGCAGTCAACGGCACACGCGTTGCATCTGCGTACCGGGCGCGCTTTGGCTGCAGCCTCTGGCTACAGACAGGAGAACCCGCTACCCGGAGACTACTTTCTCTGACCTGCGGCTGCTTAACAGGGGATATTGAGCACCCAGTGGCCACATGAGTCGCTGTGTGCTATAGCGCTTTTCTGGCCTCTTGGAACTTTGTTCACATTGGCAATGGTCCGAAGGGGCCGAAAAGTGCTGGATTACATGACCAAGCAAGTACTATGTCGGATAACTATGAAACTGAAAATGAAAGAATGAAGTGCTCGCCCACTGAGGGTAGGGGCTGGGAAAGGCCAGCCCAGAAAGAGTTGACGAGTTTTAAAAGCAGTCCACTTGACAAAAGCCAGAGGCTGCAGCTAGAGCACGGCCAGCACGCAGGTGCAAGGCGTGGGCCAGGGTCGCCTGGCGGGATGTGAACAGGCGCATGCGAGAAACCTGCGCCAGTCAGCGGCGTTGAGGTGGCCTGCTCGCCCCGCCTGCGCGCCGATGCCCTTGGCGGCGGCTCGCCTCGAGGGGCGCGGGGGGCCTCGCCTCCGGAAATCGAACAGTTTTCTGTGGGCTGGCCACTAACAGCCATAAGAGGAAGAAAGAGCTCGCCCATTGAGGATAGGGGCTGGAACAGCCAGCCCAAAAAAGAATGAGCAGAGTACAA
Organism: Spirogloea muscicola; assembly: GCA_009602725.1. Lineage (NCBI taxonomy): Eukaryota > Viridiplantae > Streptophyta > Zygnematophyceae > Spirogloeales > Spirogloeaceae > Spirogloea > Spirogloea muscicola. The sequence continues at coordinate 42,167 of WELB01000390.1, forward strand.
GAAGCCCAAGAAGAAGGGGGCCAGGCGAAGCACTAAGGCGAAGCACTATGAAAGAAGCACACAAGAAGAAACAAAGCAGCTACTAACTACTCAGTAACCCCTGCTAAGCAGTTGCAGGTCAGAGAGGCTATGTTCCTGAAAGGACGTCCCCTGGCCAGAGCCAGAGGCAGCAGCGAGGGCTCGGCCGGCACGCAAGTGCAGCGCACGGGCCATTGACCTCTGCAGCGAGACGGCCAGGCGCATGCCTTCGGCCTCTACTGAGGAGTACTCGAAAAGTTAGTGGCTGTGAAGGCCAGCGTCAATCAGTGGACGACATCTCGGGGTTCCCTGCTTTGGACCACACCCGTGATGGGGCAAAAGCGAGGCCCAAAGCAAGGGCCCACAGGACAGCCTGATGACGACGCCACTAATTTTTAAAACAAGATTCACATGGCTGGAATGTCAACGCTGCAGTAAGGCTTAAGAGATGCATGGAGACTAGACATTCTATCCGGCTGACACTAGATTGACTGTCACTGCGGCAGGATTGGCTTGACAGATGCCTGGAGACGGGACATATCAATAGGCTGAGGGAATCTGAATTTCGCACTCGAGCTGAGAGTGGCGCAATTGGGAGTCATGAGGCTGGAGACAGGGTGGTGCTGGCGCTGGAACGCGACGGGAGGTGGCAGGTGTGTGTACTACCATTATGGCATCGCTATCGGTTGTTGATGTTAATGTTGAAGATAGACTGCTCACGCTAGCCAGTTGGTAATAAACCGTCAGTTGCTAATGACAAGGCATGGACAGGTGACTGGCAGTATGGCGGTGGTGGGTAGATGGGTTTCTGTGGTAGACAATAGATAGCCGTCAACCGGTCGTGGACGGGTCTTGACCGGAGAGAGAGAAGGCGCGAGTACGCATGAAATGAAAGGATGGCCAACTCTAGCTAGTAAAATGTTCAGGCAAAAGCTAGTGCAGAAAGTGGGGCAACAAGTGGGACTGGAAAAGCCCGGGCAGCGTCAGTAGGTGTCGAGGGCGCGTCTTGGACGAATTCAAGTGAAGAAGCTCGCCCAGATTAAGAAGGTGGTCGGGAAAGGCCAGCCCAAAAAGAGGACAAGAGGACGCGGGCAGGGGCCACCTGGCGGAGCAGTCGCTTAGAGAGCCTACTTCGAGAAGCTCCGCATCTGGTTGCGTGAGACCAACTCACACTTGGTAAGCCACGAAGATCGTGACGTTGTGTATGACTACAGCGCAGTACTCGAACATCGTCTTTAGCTGCTTAGAGCTGTTGCATCATTGCTTTTAGCACTCGTTGTGTACACATGTCTTGACTTCGTTCCGGACTCTTTCACCAAGGACCTGACTTTTCTCCCAAGCTATCTAATTGGGCCGAGAAGACTCGGTGCCAAATTGTCCCACTCGGGCCGGTAGGGCCGGCATGCGGGGAGGCCCGCAGTATGTCGGGCTAGGGAACAGCACTTGCAAGGTAAGGCTATGGTGAGAGGCCAGCCCAACGGAATGTACAAGGTCTAAATTTAGGGAATATCCGATAGGGGATTTTGGTTTGAAGTTTTTTTACCCACCCTCGGACCTTTGTACCTTACTCCTGCAATATGCGATGATACTGTCCGTTACTTCGTTGTCTATGATACTGTCGCAGCCCCATCTCAAGGCCTTCCCTTCTTTTCTTGCTCCCCAGGCGGCCCGGGCTTGGCAAGCCGCAGCATTTATTAAAAATGTCACAGGGATTACGTCGTGGTGATTGTCATGACGTCGATGAGTCCAGAAGAAGACAAATGCTGGCGTACTAGCCTACGAGCTACGCAATAAAAACAAAGATGCTGGCTACCATAATTAGTTGACATGACGAACAGTCTGATAAGAGACCAACAAGAGCGATTGTTGTCAGTCGTCAAAGATCACTACTTGTGAACAAGTCCAGCACGAATGAAATTTAACTATGTAGCATTCAAGGTGTTCCTATCTACTGGTATTGGGTGACCCCCAAAGGGTGGTCGCTATCTTCTAATCGAGCAATTGTTCTCGGGCAAGCCCGCTCCTTTTCTGTCTTCGTGATTATAACAAGCAATGCAGCCAATGGATGCACGCAAGCAATCGATTCAAGGACGTGCACTCGAGCAATGAGTGCAACACTCCAGACGTGAAGAAATGCAAGAACAGTCCAATGTTACGACTGCTCACCACACAGATTAGAACGACTTCTCGCTGTCGCAGCGGGTCCGCACGCAAGGCTCGCTATGCGCGCACGCCGTATGCGCTGGGCTCTGCTCTCTCGCGGGGACGCAGGCGCGAGTGGATGCAGGCTTGGTCGGCGCAGGCGCGGCAGGAGGCTGAGTATTGCCAAGCGGACTGCCTGGCAGAGAGCGCGCGCTCCGACTTGAGCCCGACGCGGTGAAACCCTAGCGCTACCTGAAGAAAGGGGGCGCCCATAGAGAAGAGGGCTGGCAAAGCTAGCCCGGAAAGAAGAAAGTAGAAGCCAGCCCAAAAAGAATGGATAATGTCCAAAGCCAAAGAAAGAGATGCCGAAGAGAGAGAAGAGGCGCGCGGGGCGCATGAATTGAAAGGGAGGCCAATTCAAGCCAATACATTGTTCAGGCAGAGTCGAGTGCAGACTAAACAATGCTACATAATACGGAGACCTAATCTAAGGTACCTAACATGACATTAGTACCCACGGGTGAGCACAAACAAATCTGACAAGCTAACTTGGGGAGCTGGAGCGCCGCCACGAAAGCCGGAGGCCTGACTTAGAGCGCGCCCTGCACGTTGATGAAGAGCCACGAAGAAGGACTACTCTACCAAACGCAACAACACGCTAGGGAAGCTCAATACCCACGGGTGAGCAACAGCAGGGCAGAATAACTCGATGCGGGGAAGGAGGCGCTCCGCCGAGACCCGGAGGCGGCGGCCAGAGCGCGTCCTGCGCGCGTGTGGACTGTGAGGGCAAGCGAACGTTGGAACGATACCGCCAGGCGCATCCGAAAGACTTGGGCGAGCGACCCGGCGGCGTTGAAGCCGGGCAGCGCCCCAGACAGACACGGCCTCCGGTCAATAGCCCGACGGGCAAGCCGCTGGAGGAGATCCAGCCAGCGGCTTGCCGAACGCCCCGTGGACGTCAATCGCCAAGGCCGCGAACTCGCCAACCGGGTGGTCAGCGTATTTGCGCTCTTTTCCCCGGGCCGCCAGGCCTACAGATTGGCCAGATTGCGGCCGTTCACTGCGCTGATTGGCTAAGCTGGTTTACCGGCTTTCGTGGGCCGTTCCCAACCGTGCGTCGATTTGATCGTAGACGGGGACCTGCAATGGTCCGTTCCACGATCGCTTCGCTACCACTTCGATAGCGCCCCCCTTGACGGTCTTATTGGTGGTTGAGGCGCTTGTAGATGGGCTTTCCTCGTTGAGTCTTGAACGGTCTTCGGCCGGTTGGCGTCGTGCGTGGGCCTGGGCCCTTGTAGTCGCTCCGTTGTCGATGTCGTCCGCATTTGATGAGCGGGTAATGTTGTTGTTGACGGCCGCATTGAATGAGTGTCGATGTCATTGGTGTCGCCGAGATGTTGTTGTTGTCGCCGAGAGAGAAGGCGCGCGGTGCGCATGAAATTAAAGCGAGGCCAATTCAAGCCATTACATTGTTCAGGCAGGTTCGCCGAGAGAGAGAGTCAGAGATGGGTGGACCTCCATTGTCAGCGTGAATCACACACAAGAGTGTATGACCCAGCCTAGGAGCCACATAGGGAGAAAAGTGGTCCTCCATCCTTGGCGAGAATCACACACCGGAGTGGATGAGTCAGCCTAGGAGGCCACGTGTGAAGCCCAGTCAGCAGTCCTAGTCAAATCGACACAAATAGGCAGTCGACAGGACACGGCACGACATGGTGCTGGCCAGGTATACGATCCAAACGGACAAGGTTCAAACGACTGAAGCCCACAAGAGGCAGCAACAATCGCACGATGCAGTGCTTGCAATTTCACAATGCAGCAGATGCGACCACACGACAGGAGGTGCATATACACACACCGCACGTTTTTTTAAACATCATCAGGATTGGCTTCAGGGTCGCTGTCACAACATATCACGATGTTTGCCGCTTGATAAGAGTGATCGACCTTTCGCGACCGGCTGCCAAAACCCTCAGGTTTTGGCTCTCCAGCTGCGCTGCTGCCCTTCCTTCACGCTCACGCCCTTTTGGCATAGCACAGAAAAAGCAAATGACGCCCGACGGCAATGCAGCGGCGGCAGCGGCGCGGGGCAGCTTGTGCAACAGATTCTCGTATCTATTATCTGATCTATTTCGTGTACCACTCATCACCTAGTAAATGCTTCTAGTTCTCCCTTTTACTTCTACCAGAAGTAAAAATAGTTCTGAGTCCGTTTTGCCGGCCACGTGGTTCTGTGATGTCACCTGCTTCTGAATGAATATGACTCATCCACGTCATGTGGCAGGCAACACCACTTGGCAAACAAGGTTGACGCTTCGCTGCCCTCTAAAAAATTCGCTTTGTAGAGCATTCGCAGAAGTCACACACAGTGTCATTTTTGGCGCCTTCCGGCGTTTGTGGGCTGGCTTACCCATTTGTACTTGCTGACTAGAAGACCTTTGTGTATACAACAACTTTGAAACAAACAGAGGCCCAATGGCCAAGTACAAAGGCAATCATCTAGAGACGTCATCACCTACAGCAAATTGACCCGCTCAGTAACCACGGGTCAATGCATAAAGGTCGCTGATCGATGTCTGAATACTAGATGGCAGATACGAAGCCCTTCTACCACCAACTAGAGCTCGCCCAGCTTTCTGGTGCAAAAAGCATTAGCTTGAGCACGCTGCAAACTGGCCGAAATGCGTCGTCGCAAGAACGACAGATATGCAAGCTGGCAGGCCCATCTCAGCCGGAAACACATCTGCCTGTCGTGCATAGCCTAGATTGGCAATATTCTGAAGGAGAATGTGGAAACGAGGACCTAAACAGCCAAAGATGTCAGCTGCAGCTGGCAGGAGCTGATCGCATTTGGGGTTATCGGAGGAGTGCCGCAGCTTTCTTTGTTCTGCACTGCCCACTGCGTGGCCGGCGATGTGCGTCGATGCTGGACCTTGATACGCCTCCGTAACAACAACATCGACCAAGGCCCGTGGTCCTCCACCAGGTTGCACGCCCACAATGTCAAGTGTGCGGCGATGATGACGTTCCTGGGCATCCGTGGTGATAGGCATAATGTTGTTCACTTCCACGACCGCACGGAACGTGGCGCCGCGCATCAAACCCGCCAGGGCATCGCGGAGGAGGTTGTGGATGCCCACCACGTCTGGTCTAGTGGGGCAACGCAGCATGTGAGTGGCGAGCTCAGCACCCTCTGCACGGAAGCTACACTCACACTGGCGCACCCCAATCAGGCAGTTAGGTGGGAGGCCGAGGAAGAGTTGAAGCGACGTCCGAAAGGCCTCGGAGCTGAAGCTGAAGGCGTTAGCGACGGCGCGTGAGGTGAACCAGTGGGTGGCACCAGGTGTGGCGAGAGAAGTAGGTCATGCCAGGCTCCTTGGATTGTTCTGAATCTCTGGCAGCCTCCTCAAGCTTCTGCGGCGCTCATCTTTCACTGCCGTAACCAATCTGAATCGTGCCCCTCTATCAGAAGCTTGGGCGATGTCTGAGAATGGCGTGAGTAGGGGTTGTAGAGAGGGATGAGAGCCGATTGCTGAGTCGCGGATGCTCCTCAGATCCGCTTGGAAGGGGACGGAGCCTTCCTCCACATTGCGTACAGGATCGTGGAGGCAAGGGAAGCGCATGGGAAGCAGAGAGGCGGTCTGGTGCCAGCAGCCCAGGAAGGCAGCTTGCGCCGTCTGCGCCAATGACCGGCAGCCAAGGCCGCCCATGCGAGTGGGGAGGGAAGCATGGAGGGAAGATGAGGCTGAGGGGAAACATGAAGACTGAAGTAGGGATGCCAGGGACTGCAGAAGGGAAATTATCGTGTTCCTTGTAAAGCTCAATCACCATGCCCGTTGGGGCGACTGTCCGTTGCAGGTAGCATGCGCGTTGGCGCGATGCAGCGGGTGAGAATGGCTAACGCCAGCTGTGTGTCCCCAAGGAGGAGAAAGGACGGGAGGAGGGCGAGGTGTTTTTGTAGGCGTTCCCGCAAGTCCACCGCCACGTGAGGTGGTGTACCGAAGGGGACCTTGAGGATGGCCAGCACTGGCAGGGGCCTGACAACCGTGTGGGAGCTGAAGATTTGGGGGGAGACCGCGTGGGGACCATGCCACGCTCTTGGACGGGCAAAACCGCAGGCCCATCAGGTCCACTTCGCGAAACGAGCAGTGGTACGCCGCCATGACTTGGCTGGAGATCCAATGTTGTGTGTATCATCCGCGTAAGAGGGGAAGAGGAGGTCTGCGTGTTGGCTCTGGGTGCGCCGAACAGCCCGGGAATGTGCCAAGGCAACAAGGATTGGGCTGAGGAGATACCCCTGGCGTGTGCCAAAGATGACCACAGCATCTTCCACGACTCTCCGGCTTGCCACAGCAGCCGCCCTGGGCGGCCATAGGCCATGAGGATCAAGGTTCTAAGGGAAGGGAAGTGGTCGCGCAGCTCCTCCATGATGACGCTGCGCTCGACTGCGTTAGAAGCTAAACTGATATCCAGCCCAAGGACCATCTTTGAAGGATTTACATCGAGAGCAGCGCGGATGCCGTGGACAAGGGCCTCCGCCCCGCAGGACATGCCAGCACCAAATTGGTGGGGTGATAGGTGGCTGGTCAGCTGGGGTTTCAGCTCGCTGCACACGGCCTATGATATCAGCCGCATGAAAACCTCAGTCATCGCAATGGGTTCTCACACGGCCTGTCGGCTTTGCACGGGCCAGCAGGTGGCTGGAATTTTAAGGCGTCGGCAATGCGTGGTAGAATGGCAGCCCTGGCGATGTGCCGGCAGGTGGACAGGGTCCCATCCCCATCAAAATAAAGGTCCTGCAGGTGCTCAAAGAGCCATCCAGAAGGGCTTCCAGACACCATCCGGGGGGCTTTGGTCAGGGGCCATACGGAACGCCTCTGCGCCTCTCAAGGGGACTGGGGAGCTCGCCAGCCCAGGGCTCAAGGGGGTTGTTGTGGAGGGGGTTGGAGCTGTCGCAAGATAGCCTCCGTGGCGTTGGTAGTAGCCAGGGGGGCCTGAGCTGCCCGGGAAAGTTCTCCTGCCCTGCCAAAGCGTCTTGCGCGCGCTCTATTGCCAGCTGTGAAGTGTTGAGAGGGCAGATTTGACTGATCCATTGCGCGCCCGCCGCTGTGAGAGCGCGACCCGAGCAGCCGCTGCACGCTGCTGAGCCAACTCCTCCCATTTTCCGCTTGGTAAAGTTAGCCAGTCTGTCCTGGAAAGTCTTGCGGCCACCGACGCCGAAAGAGGGAAGATGGCCAAGAACAAGCTTGGGAAAAAGCATGTACTGACTAGAGATTATTGAGCGTCCATTTGCGGAACTTTTGAGCAATTTCTTTGTTGCATTTTCCGGCCACTTCAGACTTTTTGAGAGAGATATTTGTCTTTTTCATCCCTTCGCACTGGCCTCTCACTGCCAGTGCCTTGCGTTGGAAGAGCTTCTACTTCCAGCCCCTATCCTCAATGGGCGAGCTCTTTCTTCTACTTTCGATGCATTGGGGAAGAGCTGCTTCCTTACTTCCCTCTCTCCTCTGTCTTTGTTTCCTTGTGGGACCTGTGGACCATTAGCACATTCTTGGCCCCTTGTCCAACTCATGTGGGGCTGGCCTTTCGCAGCCTCGCCCCCTTTGGATGAGCTTACTTTCGCAGCCGTCGCGCCCTTTCTTCACAAGAGCTGCTTCTTCTCACAACAGCCATTGCCCTTCCTACCTTGAGGAATGTTCAGTCAATCATTGTGGTTGGGGCACGCTTCGGGAGGCGGGCCGGGCCGGGCCGGGCCGGCCATCTGCTTCTGGATGTGGTGACTACCGACGCATTCGACCGCTCCCACCCAGCCCAGTCTGCCACCAAGGCTGGGTATGCGTTCGCCTGCGCCGCTCGGGCAAAAGAGATCAAGTACGCCGACCATCCGCCGGAAGACGAGTTCTTCCCGTTGGCAATTGACATCCATGGGGCACTGGGCGCTCGGTGGCTTGAGCTACTTAACCAGCTCGCCCGCCACGCAATCGCCCGTCGCTTCCATGGTAAACCGGCAGACTTTCCTGCAGCCGGGTCGCTGGCGCAAGTGTATCGCATGCGCTTGGCCGTCTCGCTGCAGAGGTCCATGGCCCGTGCGCTGCACCTTCGTGCCGGAAGAGCCCTAGCTGCTGCCTCTGGCTCTGTCCAGGGGACCCACTTCCAGGACCCTAGCATCTCTGATCTGCGGCTGCTCAGCAGGAACTACTGAGTCATTCGTAACTGCTTTGTTTCTTCTTGTGCTTGTTTTTCTTAGCGCTTCCCCTGGCTCCCTTCTCGTACTTTGTCCATTCTTTTTTGGGCTGGCTTTTCCAGCCCCTATCCTCAATGGGCGAGCTCTTTCGGCCGGGCGAGACGGGCGGCTGCCCGAGCTTAGTCCCAGGGCTAGGGTCTATTGGGCACCCAGTGGCCACATGAGTGGCTGTGTGCTTTATCGCTTTTCTGGCACCTTCAAGCTTTGTCATCATTCTCTTTGCTGGCCAATCGCAGCCATCTCCCAATGCTATATTCATCATTTGTTATTCAGGGCTGGCCTCTCACAGCCACCGCTAAGGGGGGGCAATATATCCAATAGGAGTGTCGACGAAGCGCAAGCATCGTCTCGTCGTCTCTCCTAGGACTAGTCACCTGTAGTCCTAAGCCACTTCAACACGATGCTACCAGTGACGTGTCCGTCACACCACGCACCTGTGGGGACCCGGCCGCGCCGCCTGCGGCCCCGGCCTGCTCGCCGCGTCGTGCGGCCGCCCAGCTGCCGCCCGGGAGAGGGAGCTCCGCCCGGAATTAGCTTCATCTGAGCAGCAGCTGCGGGGCTCTTCCGGGCTCTGCGGAGCGCAAGTACGCGGATCACCCGGTTGGAAAATGAATTCGCGGCCCTCTTGCGATCGACGTACACGGGGCCCTACGGGAGTCGCTGGCTGGATCTCCTGCAACGGCTTGCCCGGCAGGCCATTGATCGGCGGGCGGGTCAGCAAGGGGCGGTGCCGGGCTTCAATGCTGCCGGCTCGCTCGCAACGCTAAGGTAGATGGGATGTAGATGCGTCTGCCAAGACTGTCAGTTACTAGGGTGGGAGCCCTCTATACAGTCCCCTGCTGATGATGTCTTCGTCCTAGTCCTTCGCACTTCAGACCTTGTCCATTCCTTGGGCTGGCCTTTCCCAGCCACCAGTCAATCTGGCCGCGCTTTCTTCCTTCCCGCCCCCTTCTCGTGCTTTGTTCATTCTTTTTTGGGCTGGCTTTTCCAGCCCCTATCCTCAATGGGCGAGCACTTTCTTCTATACAAGCACACAGAGAAACAAGCAGCTACGTATCCCTCAGTAAGCCCTGCTTAGCAGCCTCAGGTCACAGACGCTAGGCTCCTGCTCTTCTTCTTCTATGTCAAGCACAAGAAGAAACTAAGCAGCTGCTAAGCTGCCGGAAAGTAAAACGGGAGCCACTTCTTCTTTATTTAGGAGGTGGTGGTGCCGCAGCGGTGCCGCCGCGCCGCCTGGGCCAGGTATCCTTAAATTTTCGCCCGGCGGTCGCCGTGGCGGTGCCACCGACCAGGGCAGGTGCCCGGAACCATGGCCTGGCGGTGGCACTGCTGCCCAGATGGTGACAGCTACGGTCGAGGAGTTGTCGTCCAAGCGCAAGCATCGTCTATACGTATCAATGATAGTAGACTAGGTGCTGGCGGTCAAGGGCCACCGTCCTACTCGGGTCGGCGGTGCGCCGGCTTGTCTGCGGCTTTTGCGAGTACGTGGCGCACGCGAAGTCGCCGCAGGTGCGCCGAACATTGGCGGCCCCATCCCCACCGGGGCCCCGCCGCGTCGTTTTCCGAGTAAAGCGCCGCGGGGTCCACTAGCAACATGCGGCGCTCTGCCGCGGATTGGTCGGCCACCACCCGGGTCGCGACAGATGCCCTTTGGAGCGAAGCGGCCCGTTGGCGGCGGCGCCACGTGAGATCGTGTGCCGGCGCTCCGAGCTGCGGGCCCCGCCACGAGGCAGGCGGCGCGCCAGGTGGCGATACGGCGTCGCGCCAAGTGGCCTCGCGGGGCCGAACGAGGCGGGGGAGAGTGACAGGAGGGAATGTCGTTTAATGATTGATTGGGACGGGCACGCCCGCCCGTCCGAGCTGAGGACGCGGGTTCGAGCCCCCCCCCTCCGCCGCCAGCCTTGTCCGCCGGAGCTGGTGCTTCCCCTGGCCCCTTCTCGCACCCTGTTCGTTCTTTTTGTGGGCTAACCTGTCCCAGCCCCTCTCCTCTACGGGCGAGCCCCCGTTCTGCTTGTATGCTTCTGGCTGGCTGTCAGCAGTCGCATTCATCCTTTTTCTCCGCCGGAGCTGGCCCCAGGCCCCGGGAAGCCCGGAGGGCAGGGCTAGAGCCGCGGGGCTGCCGCTTGAGCCGGCCACTGGCCAGCACGCCGGAGTGCCGCTGAGCGCGCAGCCTGGCCCGACAGCCGGCGAGGGCGCGATGGCGCCTCGGCGGCGCGGCGGCAGCTGCGCCCCGGCGGCCGCTCGCCGCAGCAGATGGCTGGCGCGCACCGTAGCCGCCGCGCTGCTGCTCGTCGGGAACGTGCTGGCGCACCCCATCTGCGAGGACTTCTGTGAGCACCACCGCTGGTCTTGCGGCCGTAGCCAACTCCCTCCGTGTGGTCAGCTCTCGTGGGTAGCGCCTCGATCTCGGATGTAAATCATGTCTCCGTCACGGCGACAGCTGTGCCGCAGGCGGTTGTGCCTGGCATGGCCGCCCTGATGGGAGCTCTGGTGGTGGGCGCTCGCAGCTGGGCCTGTGCCGCAGTCCCCAGTGGGCCCCTTCTGCATGCAGCTCTACGGCGGCGCGTACGCCAACCTGGGGTGCTGCGACTACCACACCGACGTCCAACTGCAGCAGCAGGTTGCTGAGATAGCCTTCTCGGGTGGCTCCGACGACGAGATTGCGGCCTGCCAGTCTTTCCTGCAGCTCGCCACCTGCGCAGTGAGCTCCCTCACATACCCAGTTTCCGATTTGTCGATCAGCGGCCACCCTGATCGCTGATTGATTGGCAGTATGCTCTGTTGCGACGCTCGCTGACGGGCTGGACGACCTGCCATGCGTCCATGCAGCAATGCGACCCGTGGGCGTCGCATCTGTTCGACTCGGAAGTCGCCGCGGCGCGCGCTCTGCCGCTGCTCTGCCTGGGAAGCTACTGCGACGGCGCGTACGCAGCTTGTGCCGGCCTCAACATCACGTACTCGCCATTCTACCTCCAGTACCTGCAGGCGCAGCAGGACGAGCTCAACGTGCCGCCGAGCCCGACAGCATTCCGCCTGCTCGACCAATACCCGACAGTGGATGCATTCCGGCTGGACTTCTGTGCGTCGCCATACCAGGCCCGCTGCTTCTCCGGCTCGCCTTTCGATCCCAACGGCCCGCTGCCCCCGGCACCGCCACCGCCACCGTACGTGCCGCCTCCGCCGACCAGCTCGGCGCCGCCTCTGCCCGACATCTGTCTCGACCGTGTCGATGACCAGGACTACCTGGGCATGCTACCGCACCCCGACGGCTCCAACCGCGTCTTCCTGCACTCGCGCAGTGGATATGTTTACCTTGCGCAGGTCCCGCCAGAAGGCAGCGGCAAGAAATTTGCCAACAGGACCACTGTAAGCCAAACTCCTATGCCAAGCGTGCTGCTAGTTGATGCTGCTCGAGCACCAGCGCGTGCCGCCTCCAGTGACGAGGCCGCCACGCCTTGGCGAAGGTCCGACCTGTTCACGCTGTTCACATGTGCAGTTTCTTGATCTTCACTTGAGGACTATAGTCAACGGCGAGCGTGGCCTGCTGGGATTTGCGCTGCACCCGAACTACCTTGTCAATGGCCGCTTCTTTGTGTCGTACATCTGCAATGGCACCCAGTACCCGGACTGCCAGGGGCCGTGCGAGTGCAATGCGGTCAATCAGTGTTCTATCCCGCAGCCCAACGTCAGTGCCTTGCTGCAGCCCTTGTGTGAGGCCAACACGGTTGTTGCTGAGTACAGTGCCGGCCCCAGCCCACGTACAGCGACAGTCGCCATCAATGCTGAGGTCCGGAGGCTCCTCACATTTGCGAGGTATGGCATGCCATGGGAGCTCCTTGGCAAAGTGAGGCATCATGTTTGCAGCAGCTGCCCGCCCATTGGATATTGACTTTGGCTGGCGAGTTGCACGGCCTTTGTGTTCAGGCCATACGCCAACCACAATGGCGGCCACCTGCTCTTTCGGCGCACTGTGCTGCAGCCTTACATGTACTACATGTCCGGTGACGGAGGTGGAGCTGGCGACATTTTCAACTTCGCCCAGCGTGGCACGACCTTCCTTGGGAAAATCCTGCGGCTTGACGTGGATAACTACACAGCAAGCAGTCCATACGGCATACCGTCAGATAACCCGTTCGTTGGCGTCCCAGGGATTCGCCCCGAAATCTATGCGCTTGGCTTGCGCAACCCCTGGAGCTGCACTTTTGACCGCGACAATGATGACTTCATCTGTGCTGATGTTGGCCAGGTCTGGCGGCCAGCCACGGGCTGACTGTATAGCTGCACTGGCCAGATGCCGCTTCTCGTTGCTGTCGTCATTGTAGCTGCTTGCTTTCCTCTCATATGGATCGTTGCCTCTACTGCAAGCATTGGGAGCCTTCACCAGCTTAGACATCCTGCGCTGCAGGACAATGTGGAGGAGGTTGATCTCATTGAGGCTGGAGGAAACTACGGTTGGCGTATGTTTGAAGGTGCGTGCGAAGTTTCGCCCCTGGCAGGAACTCCACCAAGGCATCACCAGCACTTGCTGCTGTGCATTGATGGCCTATTTGCTGGTGCCAGCTCTTATGGACCGGATGTATGGCAAGGTGCCCATCTGATTATGCAGCTGCCACTTTGATTGCACAGGAGAGTTGAATTTCACAATAGTCGCAAAATATGACATGCATGCCCCACCAGGCGGCTTCACGGACCCCTCCAACATCTTTGGGACGCTAAAGGTAGGAGCCCTTGAGGCCCAGCCAATTATGCAGTTGTCTTGCCAAAGCTGGAGGGACCTGAAGCGCTTTCATGAGTTCTGCAGAAAGAGTGACCGCTGACACAAGCCTTCTCATTCCTTTTTGGCCGCAGGGGCCGAAGTCCTATTACACGCACCAGGACCCGCATATCACAGTGACCTACGTTGCAATCATCGGTGGCCCCATATACCGCTCGCCGCGGATCCCTTGCTACAGTGGCAAGTACTTCTTCAACGACCAGCTTGGCGCGTCATGGATTGCGACCGACACGAGCGCGCCTGGGCAGCCGCGGTGGACCACCATGGCCAAGCAGTTTGTCAACTGCTACGCTGCTCTTAACACCACGCTTGCTATCCCGTTCAACCATACGCCTGGCGGCCCGCTGGTTGTCCCAAGTATTCACACCTGGGGTGAGGACTACAATGGTGATCCATACGTGCTGACCCCAGTTGGCGTGTACAAGGTCGTCGGCCACGACCGCTGTGCCATCCCTGGCTGCCCTGCGCAGCCAGCACCGCCTCCCACAAGCCCTCCGCCGCCACGGCCGCCGCCACCTCCACGTCCACCTGCACCTCCACGTCCACCTCCACCTCCACATCCACCTCCACCACCAGCACGTCCACCTCCACCTCCACGGCCGCCGCCACCTCCACGTCCACCTGCACCTCCACGTCCACCTCCACCTCCGCGTCCACCTCCACATCCACCACGTCCACCTCCGCCACCACGTCCACCTCCACCACCACGTCCACCACGTCCCCCTCCACGTCCATCTTCACCTCCACCCACACCTCCACCTCCACCTCCACCTCCACCTCCACCTTAAATCTGACCCTTTAATCACGAGGTGCTATGCAGACTGTCTAGACGTTCATCGCAATACGAACTTTGGCATCCTTGCACATGTGCTGCACGTGTATGCCTAGTTGCCCACAGGCACTTTGCCACAGCGTCAGGTTGTGTACCTGCCTGCACCCATAGACCTGCTCGTGCTTCACCATGGAGCAAACTGCAAGCACCGTGAATGTATACCTCAAATCAAATGCTGTAAGTAATGTTCGCATGACAATTGCATCACATACATATACAGATACTGTTGACTACTTACAGCAGTCAAGTGCTTAGAATCCCTGTGAACAAGTGCTATTGACATGTGAGGTTGCTCATTAAATTGGATTCAGAAAGAGAAATGGTTTTGCTCAAGAGGCAGACTGTCCAGCTGATTGATGGCTACGTAATTTCTCCTTGAGGAATCAAAAATCAAAGAACAGAAGAATTGGACATTTTGCTGTTCTTAACTCCTGCAGAGGAAGTCTATGGGGCCCTCGGCTGGAAGGGGATCGATTATGTGGCACTGTGACTTGGATTTTGGGTGAAGGCCTGCTATCAACAGCAACATGACTTTTCTACTTACGATGAACTTGTGATATATTGTCAAAGCTTGAGCACATTGTAACCTCTGGTGCTCTGACAGACTACAAGATGCGGTGATCTTCTGTGACTTGTGAACTACAAGCTCGAGAGCTCTTAGGCCGCTGTGAATGCTAAGTAGTACTAAACAGAAATTTATCAGCAAGTATGGAGTTGGAATTGAATGGTGGGTACCGCCTGCACCATTGCTCAGCGAGAGCTTGGTGGTGGCGGTGAGGGGGGAAGGCGAAGGCGGGGGTGGCGGGTAGGTTGGGATCCCACCAAGCTGCACCCACCTACATATAGATGGCACAATGGCTGCGCCAACAAGGCCAGGTGTGACAGTACAAAGAGCAAGTAGTATCCTGGGGCGGCGATGTTGCCGTTGGGCGGGACGGTGACTGTTGTGGTGAATGTGCTATTGCCGTTAGCAACGAACTTGGTGGATTGCAGCTTGACCATGCCCTGGCCCATTTTGAGGCCATGCGTGCTCACGCCAGGGTCGATCAGCACAACAGAGACGGCCTTCGCAGCCGCCGCCGAGAACGTGACCGGGACGGCCTGGGAGTAGAGGAGGGAGGTAGGCAAGGACGGCGAGATGATGGGCGGTGCAATCATCTACTAGTCGAGGTTACTGTGGCGAGAGGCTTCCACAGACAGTTGCACGGCCCGAGTACAGTAAAACCTCTCTAAGCTTATCCTCCATCAGCTTATATCCTATATAACGTTATCAATTTTGGCAAACCGAGTCGGTTTAGTGACGTAAGCTTATAATCCTCTATACTGCCATACTTTACATATTTTTTCTCAAAACATAAGTTTACACCTATGAACGGACCGTGCGGACGGACCGTGCGGCGGACCGTGCGACGGCGTGCGACGGACGGACCGTGCGACGGACCGTGCGACGGCCGTGCGATGGCCGTGCGACGGACCGTGCGACCTGTGTACCGTTATAACCTGTTTAACGTTACACAAACCTCCCCAACCGACCGTATAACCTTAGACAGGTTTTACTGTACTTACTTGGGGCAGGCAACGTGTAGGGGCTTCCTCCCGCCAGGATGTTCCTGCTGTCATGGGCGAGCGTGGCAGACGCCTGAAAAGGCCTGGCGATGGTGGACGGTGACAAGACGTTGAACCTCGCTGCCGAACTGGGCGACACGGCTGGATTGTGAAGGTATGGGTCTGATGCTGGCATGCCAGCGGCACTATTACCTGCGGCAGGCATCCATGTGCACAAGCGGAGCTTATACAGCGGCACATGTGAGCTTGACTGCCAATGACGAATTTCACTAGCTTACCAGCACGCAAGTTGCATCAGATGACTTATCAAGTATGCGGTACAGATCTCAACAGAGCCAATGCTGATCCCTCTTCACACCTGCATAGCCCGAGCTGGCACCGTTGATGAAGAGCACCTTCCCGATGGGCAGCAGGATCGTGTTGAACATGGTGCGAGGCCCAGGCATGAATTCGTACACCCACACAGGGCTGCCAGACGGGTCGTCGACCCTGAGGGAGCTGCAGCTCGCTGTGGCAGGGTAGCCGCCACCACTGACCATGATGGTGGTGGAGTAGTTCGTGGCGGCATCCAGTGGCAGCATGAAGCTCGACGCACTGTGTGGACCGCTCCGCAACGCCGAAGTATTGCTCCCAGCTGCTGCAATGTCCGGGTATGTCTTGACGCAGGCGCCACTACCAGCTGTGATATTCATCTCGCACGCCTGCAGAGCTTACATTGGGGTGAGCCGAGCCCAAACACTAGGGCTAGATCGGGTGAATAGCAGGGAGAGTGTGGCCATCTGGACTTGCTTAACAAGAAAGACAGCAGGACGCACGACGCTGCCTCTGGCATTGGGAGGCCCGCCTTACCTTGGTGTTGGCGAATATGAAGATATTGCTGTTCTTGAGAAGGTGGAGGATGAATGACAAGTCGTACCCGCCAGTACTTTGCAGGAGAGCAATGTGGTGAATGTTGGATGCCTCCAGTTGTTGGTCTTGACCAGCAGCTCGTATGACCAGCTGCAGGAACTGTACGGATTGGCATCAAGGACCTGCCCTTGGCCGCCAACAAACAGCACGTTGCCATTCGGCAATCTCTGGGCAGAAGACAAGAGCCTGCATCACAGGAAGCAGCAGCAGTGCGATGAGCACCCCTACAGAGATAAATGTGGCCATGTTTGAGCTTTTATCACAATGTTGACGTGCAGTCAGTTTGTGGGCAAGCAGGTTGGGTTGACCAGCCTGCGCTGAGCTCTGGCATGCACTGGCGTGCTCTTGTAGACGTTGTCGTGCAAGTGGCGCCTCACCTCCTGCTCCTGAGTGCTTTCTCTGGGTAGTCAAATTCGGCGGTGCCATCGCCGGTGGAGTAGAAGCTCCGCATGGCATACCAGCCAGTGGTGCTTGAACCGGTGTTTATGCCACCAGCAAGGAGGATGTGGCCATCAGGAGTGGTGTGCCCGCATGCGCCGTACGAGTTTGTCACGTGGCACCGGATGCTGTCACGGGACCGGAAGCTTTACCTAAAAAAGGCGGCCAGCCCAAACAAAGTAGCTCTTCCTGCCGATGGCTGTGAGAGGCCAGCCCACAAAGATTGGTCAAGAGGGAAATACGGACAGTTGTCCAGGCGCCGCATATCAGCAAGTGGCTACGGCGAATGCTGCCCGGTGATCCACTGCCTATCAGCCCCCAAAGATGATGAACTCTTCCGTACGGCTATCCATCGCCTGGGTCTCCCCCCGCCGTCTGCTTGGCGTGCTGCAGTGTGAGTGCGGGGAGCGGTCGCCGGACCCGGCGGAGCTGGCGGCGCATATCCTCCGCTACGCCACTGGAGGCGAAAGTACAGCTGCTCACGACCTCCTCCGCGATGCAATGTTTGGCATCGTCCAGGAGGCCGGATACACGGTGGCAATGGAGAATACTTCGGTCATGCCATTCCTGCAGAGGGCCGACGGACTTCACACGCGCCGCGTCGACCTGGTGGCGTCCACGCCGGGCGGCGGCGCGCGCATCATTGCGGATGTGGTCACCACTGATGTGGTCGACCGCTCCAACCCGGGCTCTCTGCCTTGCGGGCTGGCCACGCTGCGGCGAAGGCCGCTCACAGCAAGGCGGCCAAACACGCCGACCACCCGGCTGGAGATGAGTTCGTTTCCCTGGACGTGCACGGGGCTCTCGGGACCCAGTGGCTCGACCTGCTGGCCAGGCTCGCACGGCGCGCTGTGTCCCGCAGGCGCTGTGAGCCGGCTGACTTTGACGCCGCTAGCTCGTGGGCTCAAGTCTATCGTATGAGATTGTCTGCATCCCTTCAGCGGTCCATGGCCCACGCTCTGCACCTGCGTGCTGGCCGTGCTCTTGCTGCGGCCTCCGGCTTTCGTCAGGGGGATGGTTTTCCGGCAGCTAGTCTGTCAGATCTGAGGCTCCTCACTCGTAACTACTGAGTGATCCATCCTCCCCCTGTTCTGACATAGCATCTCAGGCCCCTTTGTACTTTGACTACTTCCTAACGGTTTTTCCTTGCTGCTCACCGCGCAATAGTACTTGAGGTCGTGG